>CABHPR010141278.1:30112-44500 GCA_902168415.1 Peromyscus melanophrys
TGTGTGTGTGTGTGTGTGTGTGTGTGTGTGTGTGTGTGTGTGTGTGAATGCTCAGCTCATAGGGAGTGGCGCTATTAGGAGGTGTGGCCTTGTTGGAGTAGGAGTGGCCTTACTGGAGAAAGTGTCACTCTGGAGGCAGGTTTTGAGGGCTTATAAACTCAAGTGTGGCCAATGTGACACAGTTTCCTTCTGCTGCCTACAGATTAAGATGTAGGACTCTCAGCTCCTTCTCCAGCACCCTATCTGTCTGTACGCTGCCATGTCCTGCCATGATGATAATGGGCTAAATCTCTGAAAGTGTAAACCAGCTCCAATTAAATGTTTTCTTTTATAAGAGTTACTGTGGTCATGGTGTCTCTTCACAGCAATAGAAACCCTTCACAGGCATGTGTACACGCACCCACACTTGTGAGTGTCTCAGACTCCAATATGTCCCTTTTCTAATATATACCTTATGGTCTTAGGGAAAATTGCTCTCTGGGCCTTCCTAAGGACCAGCGTCTAGTGCGGGGGGCCTTCATTTCCATGTAATAATCCATGGAAGTTTCCGTCTCCCCGCACCTTCTGGCTGCTAACTCCACACCGTGAGACAGAAGTTTTGAGCTTTCTGTCATACACTATGGAACATCGTCGTGTGCACAATGTGAGGTACCAGGTAAACAGCACATTGGAAAAACTCCTGAGTTTCTTTCTGGAATACCAAGTCCCAAATTATAGGTACCCCTTCAATGACCTATATAGCCCCTTCTTCCTTGTCCAGCCTTGTAGCCCTGGCACGTGATGATAATTGCTAAGGGCTAGATGCCATGATACCTTGCTTTTGAGGCATATCCTGCTGTAGACAAACTCCACAAAAATGTAGACATTTGAAAAATTTGGATAGACTAATTTTCTCATGAGCATTTTTCATATTGCTTGTCTTCCATTTCAAATTTGAAAAAAAAATAGTATTTGTAAGTGAGGCTTTACATTCAGGTAATAAGAATATAATGAAATAGAAAACTCATAAAGCATTAGAGACATAAGTGGCTTTAAGTGTCAAATCTTTATTTTGTACAAGAAACATCTCTTAGCTGGGCATGATAGGCATGCCTGTAATCCCAGCATTTGGAAGTCAGCAGGAGAAGAGGTGAGTCCAGTGCCAGCCTGGGCTGTAAGATCTGATTTAAAAACCAAACCCAAAGTATCAACCGACTTTCCTCGTGTGTTCAAGAGCCATTTCCTCTGAGGAGAGCTTGTCTGGTGACCCTCCTCTCTTGGAAGGAGAGACCTAGGATCAATGTCTGTCAGAGTCACTCACTGGACAAATAGCCCCCTTCAGTGACTTATCAGCCATGAACTTGACCTTCTCGGGCTGTCAATTGTGGCACTAAACTGTTTTAGTTCATAAAATATTACACTATAAATTGTAAAAATATGTAAAATGAAATATAAATAAAAGTGTACTCAGTAGTGCTGTATATCAGCAATTCTAGAAGGTAAATAAATATAAAAATACTTAGCTCTTCAGAAAAATGCCTTCTTTAAGATGATGAGATATATATTTTCATTAACTTGGCAACAGGTTGCCAGAACTCTCAGCAGTTGAACCAGGTGTTGATATCACGGGGAGCATCAACTCTTCTCGTTTGGAGGTCAAATCTGTATTGAATTGATTGGTGAAAGAAATAGAAATACCCTAGAAATAAAATGAAGCATATTTATTAAATTATACATGCAGTTTCCAGATTTTGACTCAATACTGAGTCCTGCGTGACTTCAGTATATATATTTTTTACATTTGTATTTTCATTTACATTAAATAACAATACTGTTACCTTTAGTATTGTAACAAATGGAGAAAATGTTTATACTCTTACCATCTTTCTGGAAAACATCATCAACTTTATCGCCAATTCCAGGGAAGTCCTCTGTTATTAATTTAGGATAACCTGGATCCATGGACCGTCTATATTCATCATACCTGATCAAAAAGTGGTTAAAAGTATTAGGACCTTTGACCAAACATGCATATTGCTTAAAATATTTATAGAATCACACCAGCATGGATTGCATACAAATTTTTAATTCTTGAGATTAAAAAAGAGTGAATTGGGTGAGGAAAAATTGAATGCTGAGGGTGTCAGAATACGCATAAGGTCCCTCTGAAATCCAGTGAACTACAGAGATGTTCTCTTAAGGTAAAATGCTGTGTGAATGGCTAAGTTTGTGTCAAAGAAGCTCAGGAAGTTGAATGCTCTTATTGTCCTGTCTTTCCACAGCATGGAACAGTGCCACAGGCTCACTGGATTCCTTGTACAAGCACCATGTGAGACCTGCCAGTCCATGGACTAATGGATGTTCAGTGGCTACAGCCATTCGCAAACAAAGGCAGTTGGCCAAGGCTATTTGAAACTCATTTTAAGATCTTTCTCTATTCAAACAACTGGCACCCTAACATTATTTGGATCTCAGTCTTTACCTCCAGTACATGTGATCAACAAAGAAGTATGTTTTTCCAATCTCTTCCTCACAGACAGCAGCATCAATATGTGTCACATCGCTAGGGAAGCCAAAGTAGCTGTGGATGTCCACTGGGTATCCGTTCATTACACTCCTTGTACGAACAGCCCACATCCTATTGCCTGCCAATCAAAAGCCACAGATGAACCTCCTTGTCTACATTTCCAGCTAAGCTTCAAAGGCTAGAGCAGTATCTTAGCTACAAACTGCAACCATCTAGGGAAGGTGGTGGTGTCTTGTTTTGTGTTAAATGCTGATATTGGGATCCAATTTCAAACCAATTGAATGACTTTGCCTTTTGTTTGTTTGATTGATTTTTGTGTTTTTGAGAGAGTCTCACACTGTAAGCTAGTCTGGTCTGGAGTTCACTGTGTAACCAGGCTTGGCCTCTAGTTTGCAGCCACCTTCCTGCCTTACCCTCTTAAATGCTGGGGTTAGAAGCGTGAGCCGCCAAGCCTGGTTTATATGAGTTTTTTTCTAGGCCATTCTATTCTGTAACAAGCTTTGAGAATTATCTTTTTTTTTTCCTATTGCAGTTGAAGCTCCTTTCCAAAGCCAGATACTCAAACAACTAGAAGTTCTAGGCTACCTCCATGGTAACGAAGTTCAACGGCATCTTAAAGGGTAGATAGGTAAATGTATGCAGATTCAAGAATCTGTTTGCAGTGCCCAAGCTCTATATCATAGGAAATGATCTTTTTTGAAGGCAAGGTCACTCTTGTTCACAAACATGCTTATTTTAGCTCACACGAAATGGTGCTTTGAAATGCTGCATATGTAAACTTCTATTTAATTTGACATAATAAAGGCTAGAGATGCCATTGCCAAGTGTGGCGTCCGTCTGAACTGAATTCTCTTCTTCGTTTGAGTCTATAACTGTATCCATTGTCTCAATGGCTGTGCTATACCAAAACATGTTGGTAAAAAATACTTGTGTCTGGCATGGTCTTCTAAGTCAGAAGCGCTAGACTCTCTGATCTCACTGAATCACATAGACTCATTGAATTCCATCGTGACTTTGATTTTCTCATGTATTAATCTATGAATGAGTTTCCTGGAGAACTTAGTGAAGTTCAGATTCTCTCAAGGAAGTTTCACAGTGAGACTTGAGAGTCTGCTTTGTTTTCCAAGGCAGGATGTCATTAGATCAAGGGATCTGGGAACAGGACTGACTTCTCCTTGTAAAGTGGTAGCATGTTCACCACCACACAGCCTGACGTCAAGAAAAGAGGCTCTAAAGTCAAGTCAGGGGAGCAGATCATCACTTTACTAGGAGAAATCAAGTACACGCTGCCTCATCTGCCTCCCTGGTGACAGCTTCCTTCTCTCTCAAGGAGATGGTTCATATTAAAATGGGGTCCAGGAAATTGCATGCACAAAATCATTCTGTGCCCTGCTTTGTAGAACGGCCTCCTGTCTCTCAATTTTATTTCTGAGCAATCCCAAGGGTATGAAGGAAGTTTAAAATACAGTGATTGTTTGCAAGTTCTTTAACGAGCCTAAAGAGTTACATCTCTATTCACTTACTTTTTAATCAAAATGATGCTAAACATGCAATGTAACTTTTAACCAAGATGATGGGCTCCTATTAACTTACTTCATGAAACTTAGATTTTCAGAAGCACATGCAGTGATCATAGCTAATTCCCTTTTATCTTACCCCAAAGCTAAATGAAAGTTTAATCTATACAAACAGAGAAACAATCAGAAACATTACCTTTGAAAAAGCGGACTTCATCCATTATACTAGCTTCATAAGCAGCATCAAGTTTACCTGGCAGGTCTGGCCAGATAATACCTATCAAATTGAGCTCAGGCTCTGGCATGAAGTAGTTTACACGGATGTAGAACCTAATTTGAAAGGCAGAGAGAGCATGGGCGTCAGTCTCCCAGCAGTCTCCGCCCACTCCTCACTGGAGCTGCTGGTAGTGAATGTCTACGGCCCCTCCAAAGAAGAGGCCGGACGTGAAGGTTTCTGTTCGATGTGTTTGTTTCTTGACAGAAATACTCACACTGTGGCAAATCTTAAAAGTGACAGCAGTATATCATCTGGGATCCCTACCATTTGGAGACACAGATGGCATAAACAAACTGAACATAAGGAATAAAAGGTAGTGAGAATAAGACTGGGGATATAGACCAGTAGTGGAGTTCTGGCATGACATGTGGGAAGTCCTGGGTTGGAGCCTCAGTACTATCAACAAGTTTCAGTGAAGATGCTGACAAAACAGTGTTTTATTTCTGTTATTGTTGGTTCCAGTACAGTTTAATTTTTATAATGACTGTGATTTACAACCAATTTGCATAAATCTTCAAAATGTAATAGTCAGCTTTGGTGAGCTATGAGGCGCTGACTGTAACATGTGACCAACGCAATGTTCTGTACTTAGTGACGGTTGTCACTCCTGAGTATATGAGGGTACGTGGATACTCCTAATGTGACCAACTGCAATGCAATGTTCTGTACTTAGTGACGGTGTCACTCCTGAGTATCTGAGGGTGTGTGGATACTCCTATGAATACCTAAACCTGTGGAAGGTTAAATCCTTTATACAGGGTATAATTTTTAAAATATAATCTATGAATCCATCACCTACAGGCTTCTTCTACACCACATTCAATCTCTCCACCCAGCCAGATCTTCCACATCCTAGCATCTAGCCCAGTGAGTTTCACTAACTCTCCCCAACTTGCTAGATCTAGCCTGGGTCCCACACCCAGAGTCCCAGCCTAGCCTAGCTACCCCTGCCTGAAACACAAACTTCTAGGTTTTTGCTATGACCCTAACTACCTACCCTCTAATCCACAGGCTCCACCCAGACTACATCCAACCTTTCCACCCAGACAGATCTACCCCCATACTCCAGGCCTGGACCAGGAAGCAAATCCTGTACATCAGCCCTGTGTCCTCTGAATATTCCTCCCAAACCATTTCTAATCTCTTAGACCCAACCTACCCACAAAACTTCTCTATCTGCCCCAACCTGCTCTATCCATATCAGATTTAGAACTATCAAAAGATGCCCAGATCTTACTGAAAATACACCAACAATAGAAATTGAAATCTCAAGCCATTATCTTTTCTTCAAAATCCACCAGTCCTGTGGAAATGTTTGCTGTGAGAATTTCCTAGATGAGAAGGCACAGAATTTAAAAGAACAATCATAACAATCATAAACTTCATCAAAGAACAAAAGTTTAAAGAAGATTAAAAAAACAGTTCAATTAAATCAAGGATAAAGAGCTTAAAGAGAATAAATGCCTGAGTGATGCCCAAGAAAACACAAAGTTGTTGGAAATGGCAAAGACAATCTAAAACGTATGAATAAAAATTCAATAAGGTAATAGAAACATTGAAAAGAACTCAAGCTGAAATGAAGATGGAATTGAAAAACCCAATACCTCAACTAGAAAATGCAAAGGAAAGCCTTATAATTGGGATGAATCAAGTAGACGACAGGGAATCAGGACTCAAGAATAAAGAGAGGATCTAGAACAAAAAAGCAAGGGATATGACACATTACAAAAAATACACACAGGAAATGTGGGATGACATGAAAAAGCAAACCTTTGAATTACAGACATAGACAGAGAGAAGAACTCCAAGTCAACAGCATAGACCAGATCTTCAACAAGATCATAGAAGAAAACTTTCCCAAACCAAGGAAAAACCAGAAGCACACAGACCACCAAACAGGCAAGACTGGAAGAAGAACATCCCCACAGTACACCATAGCTGAAATGCTAAGCACACATATAAAAGGAAGTGTGCTGAAAGTTGTAGGAGAAAAAGCACAAGTCACGTACAAAGGAAAACCCGTTAGATAATAGATTTCTCAGTGGAAACCTTGGAGGCCGGAAGAGCCTGGAGAAATGCATTTCAAATTCTAAAAAACTATAACCCTAGCCTAAATTAATATACCCAGCAAAACTATCCACCATAGAGGTTGGGGATTTAGCTCAGTGGTAGAGTGCTCACCTAGCAAGCCCAAGGCCCTGGGTTTGGTCCTCAGCTCCGGAAAAAAACAAACAAACAAACAAAAAACCAACAACTATCCACCATAGTTGAAGGAGAAAAAAAAACAATATTAACAACCTAAAAACTTTCTATCCAACAAGCCAAATCTAAAGAAAATACAGGAAACAATATTTAGGACTGAAGAGAGACAGTAGAAAAATACGAAGCCATAATTATTAAAACACACAGTAAGCATCTTTGAGAACACAACAACAACAACAAAAATCAACAACATGACTACAATGAACACACACAATTCAATAATAACTTTAAATATCAGTGACCCTAATTTCCGAATCAAAAGACATGGGCTGGTTGAAAGGATCAAAAAACCAAATCCATCTGCTGTCTACAGGAAATACTTTAGCTTTAAAGATAAGCATCTTCTTAGAGTAAAAGGTGGACAAATCCTCCTGTCAAATGGGGTCAGGAAGCAAGCAGGTGTGAGTCTTCTAATATCTAACAAAATAGACTTCAAACTAAAACTAATCAGAAGAGATAAAGAGGGACACTATTCTAATCAAGGGAGCAGCTAACTAAGAAGACAGTGCAATCCTAAGCATATGTGCACTGAACTTTGGTGTGCCCAATTTCATTTTTAAAAATGTGCTAATAGATTTAAAGATACAGACTAAAATCAATCCACTAGTAGTAGATGGTTTCAAAATGCTATTTTATCCAGACAAGTTATCTGAACCAAAAATAAAACATAGAAACATCAAAATTAATTTCTATAATATATCAAATGGACTTAACAGTTATCTACAAAACATTCCATCCAAAGACCAAAGAATACAAACCACACTCAGCAACACATGGGAGCTTTTCTAAAATAGACCACATAAAACAAATCTTTACAATTCAAAAATATTTAAATGACTCCTTGCATCCTATCTGACCATAGTGCAATAAAACTTAAAATTGTCAGCAAACAAATCTGTAGGAAATACACAAACTCATGGAGATTGAATAACTCATTACTGAAAGATGAATGGGTCAAAGAAGAAGTCAAGAAAGACATAAAATAAACCCCTGGAACTAAATGAAAATGAAACCACAACACAAAGCCTCTGCAACACATTGAAAGCAGTCCTGTAGGGGAATTTACAGCTCAAAGTGCCTCCATTAAATTTAAAATCAGGAAGAGCACAGATAAAGGACTTAGTGGTGTATCTCAAAAAATTGGAAAAACAAGAGCAAACCAAATGCAAATCTAGTCGATGCCAAAAAAATAATAAAAATCAGATCAGAAATCAATGAAATAGAAACAAAGAAACCACTACAAAGAATCAGTGAATCTAAGAGATGATTCTTTGAGACAATAGACAAGAGTGACAGCCTCTTGGCCCAACCAACCAAACGGAAGAGAGGACCTAAATCAATGGAATCAGAATAGAACAGAAAACATTATAGTAGATACTAAATAAATTCAGAATATTAAAAGGGAATATTTAAGAAATGTGGTCCATTAAGCTAAAAGACCTAAAACAAATGGATGAATTTCTAGATCCAGTCAAAATTAAACCAAGAGGAAGTCAACTACCTAAACAGACTCCAAGCAGGAAAAAAAAACGTCCAGAGCCAGATGGAGTCACATCATGCAAGTTCCATCCTTATCTTTTACTCTCAAAAGTAGCAAAGAAGAGCCTAGAAAGCATTTGAAGTCAACACCTGAGTTTGGGTATAACATAACCAGACAGCACCCAGTGTACTCTGAGAAGAGTGGCTGGAGGGATCCAGCCTTCCAGAGCACCTCTGTTCTATTCACTTTTCAGTGGGGAACATCTGCGTGTGCTATTATGTTGCCTGGACCTTTAGATATCACTGTGGTGTGGAGGGTAAGCCTGGTCCTTGTGTGGAAGGGGAGCAGCATGTTTTCAGGTCCACACACTGACAGGGGATTTTAAGTTCCCTCTTCTAAGGGGGGCTGCCCTTCTCTGCCTGAGGGAGAAGCTGAGGGACTCAGAAGTCTTCCAGCAATGGCTTTTTCCTTTCTCTTTCCTGAGCTTCAGGGGTCCCTCCCCCACTCAGGAGCAGAGCAAAGCTGTTAAAGAGCTACCTCATTGACATAATGGTTCATAAAAAGACCTACTTTTCCTGGTAAAGGAACACCACACTCATCAACACGCAGATTGAGATCTCGAAAAGAGCTCTGAATAGGGGGCCAGGAGACTGATAACTGCTCTGCCACCCACGAGCTCTGTGTCCCCAGGGGACCTCTCTTTCCTTCCCTTCCTAATTTACAGATCTATAAAATGACATTACATTAACATGTTTTCACTACAGTGGTGAATTTTCTGAACCAACTAACCTAATTACCACTTGGAACCAGTCATTATAAGTTGTAAAAAGATAAGAAAAGAAACACAATCAATTGTTAGCATGTAATTACAAACACTGTAAGGTTAATAGATGAGCCATATGGGTGGCCTACAACAGTGAATCTAGAGTCCAGTGAAGCATAAAGATATTACCTGCCTATGAAGAACATCACCTCTCCCCGAAATGTAGTTATAGCATCAAAGCTTAGATCGGGATCACATGGTTTTGGGGTTGTTGCACCTGTTGGCTGGATGGGATTTTGGGAAGGTCCTAAAGAATATAAGGGACCTGGAGTTAGTTTCCATGGTTCTAGAAGCCCACCTGAAGAATGAAATGCCTTCAACAGCTAATGGCCGTTTCACTTACCGTATAAAGCCTGGATGCGATTGATGTCATCTTGGTTTAGCACAAAGTCCTCAGTGTACCATGTGTAGCTGGGGAACATTAGTGCACCAATATCATAGGAATGAGTGAGTCCAAGGGAGTGGCCCAACTCATGAGCTGTAACGTAGAACAAGTTGAAATCTGGAAGGACAAAGAGCCGTTTCCAATTACTAAAAATTATGTTGTTTTGAGACATCTAGTAAGGAAATAATCTTCCAGGGTGAATGTTCACACCTTCTCAGTCTCTTTTTGAAATACACACATGTATATACAGTCTTTTTCTGAGGTGGGAGCATGCATATGTTAACTGTAAAGAGGCACAGGCAAGCCTACATTCTAGGATTATATTGGTCCAATAGAGAGTTCACTGATCTAAAGTCCAGCTCAGATGAGTCTGTGTTAACAAAGACCTGGGACAAGTTCCTTTGCAGAGGGGCAATGAAGCGCTAACATTTTGTACTTTTTCTTATTTACAAAGCTGATAAATGATTACTGCTGGAAAAATTGGAAAGCACAAAACAGTTTTTTCTCATTCAGTTTTCCAAGTTTAATACCAAATTTACTAAGTTTATTGCATCTTTCTTGTAAAAGTGGTCCAGGTCCATAAGTAAAACATTAAAACTTTCAATATTTTCTTTCTTTTTAAAAGAAAAGTGGTTTACATGGATTGATTGATTGATTGTGTGTGTGTGTGTGTGTGTGTGTGTGTGTGTGTGTGTGTGTGTGCATGCATGTGCAAGCACAAAGTGCACAGAGGATGCCTGTGTGGAAGGCAGAGAACAACTTAGAGGATTCAGTTTTCTCCTCTCTACTAAATGGGTTCCAGGAATCAAATGGAGGATTTCAGGAGCTGCATCTCATCAGCCCTCAGAATTTCTTAAGAGCAGCTTTAGAGTAACGCATTTGCCATCAGGAAGATGACATGCGATCAGAAATCACTCCTGTTTCCTGCTTCTCAATGTGCTACTAGTTCTCTGAGTGGTAATGGATTACCTACTTCCATTAATTCATTCTGTCCATTAAATCAACCAACATTGCAAAGCACTAGGAAGGGCCGGTGGAGCTGAGAGCAGCAGCCTCGAAGACTCACTCTCACTGGTGTCGGTCCACCTGTCATCAAGATCGAAATGAACATCGCCCCCAATTCCCGGTCCTGGCTGAAAAGCGTGAGCAAGGCCATAGAAGGGTCCATCAAAAGGGTTATTGTCACCATGGTCTGCAAGAAACAAAATTCAATAAAAGGCTCATTTGGTTCTCATGTTGGTTAGCTCAGAGCTTTGCTGAGTAGCCAACAGACTTCCATCCCATGTGATACTATTTCACTCCTCGACCCCATAAAACCAATAATGCTCTTCAACAAGCAACTCCCCCTGCAAAGCAGGAGAGATTGAAGGGCAAGGTGAGGCTGAAGAACTTACCTCCTCTGTAGAAAGCTAGCACGATATCCCCTTCCTCCTCAAAGACCCTGGAGAACGTCAGCGGTGTCACATCACTCCAGACTTGGAAGGCTTTCTCGATGGATCCTTCCACAACTGCTCTTGGCAAATATGGTGTGTAGTTCAAAATGCTAGAAAAAAATAAGATGGTGACGCCCTGGGTCTTGTGGCCTGCTATTCTAATGGGGAATAACGACCCCATTTTGATTCTGATGTGCGGTCTAGTTACCTGTATGTCAGATGTGTTTTTGTCCAGCGTGGATTGTCGTAGGTGATGGAGTATGGCGTCACATCAGACACCCCACACCTAGGCTTCCCCATCACTCTCAGAGTTTCAGGATCTGACTTTCCGGTCACTTTCAGCCCAAATAACTGCTGCATTTGCTTCAGCTTTCCGGCCATCAAGTCCTTGCCACTCAGGTCTTTACCTGCTGTGTCTTTGCCCAAGCTGTAGTAGTTTTCCAGGTATTTCTGATAAAATACAAAGTTAATGAACCACTAAGTCAATTAAGAGCACTTACTGCCTGCAGAGAACCCAGGCTGAGGGGATCCAAAGACCACTGCTGGCCTCTACTTGAGGTGGGCAGACACATGATACACTCACTCATACACATAATTAAAAATACGTAAATACTTAAAGTTATGGAGCACTAACTGGAAAATGGTTCTCCTTTTTTTTTAAAATGACATCCTTAGGCTTTAGCCAAACTAGAGAATTACTTTAAAGTTTTGACTAAGCTTCGCTGCCCTTCTTATCCATCAGTTTCAGAGCAGAGAGCTCCCACCACTAAGTACTGAAAATTGGGAAGCTCGTGCTGGGACAAGAATTGTAGGTGAGGTTTGCACTCTGTTGCAAATCCACATTTGTAGAGGGAGCTGCCTCTCCTTCCTTGGTTCCCTCTCCTCCAACCAGGTTTGGCTAGATGCGTGTTTGAGAAGGCTCCATCTCTGATAAACTCCGTTCCTCTTAGAAGGAAATCCACCCATAAATGCCATCATGCTGCAATAGAAGGATGCAAAGCAAAGGCCCGCATTCCTGTCCTGTGTAATGTAGCGTCCATTTACCCAGACAGTCTCCGCATCTTGCCGGCGTCCTTCTTGAAATACGGGGAAGGTATAAGAGCTGGTACCCCAGAGAAGCAACAGCAAAGGAAGGCTAAGCATGATGTCCCTTTTCCCTGGGCGAGACCACCAATGGCCCCTCCCTGCCTGCTGCAGCATCCTAGCCAGGAAGCTCCATCTTTATATAGGGACTTCTCGCACTTCTAGAAAGCCAGAGGCTGTGTGACTCACGCTTCACAACATCCTCTTCATCAGCAGCGAAGAACCTGGGAAATCAGAAACTGTGACCCTAGCAGATTATTTGGGCTGGTTTGGTGTGGAAAACCCAGGATTATATCAAACAGGACATTTGTGAAAGAGATGTTCTTCATCAATTAAATGGTTGTTTTCTCCAGTTCATATCCATCTTATCTGAGAAAGGGTCAGGCCTATGAAATACATAGGCACAGCGTACTCCAAGGCTGTGTGTGTGTGTGTGTGTGTGTGTGTGTTGTGTGAGTGGTATATGTATATGTGTGTATGTGTGTGGTGTGTGTATATGTATGTATATGGTTGTGTATGGTGTGTGAACACGTGTGTATGGTGTATGTATACAGTGGTGGTATGTGTATGTATGTGTGTGAGTGTGGTTTGTGTATATGTGTGTATGTGTGATGTGTGTATGTGTGGTGTGTGTGTATATGTGTGTGTGTGTGTGGATGGTGTGTGTGGTGTGTGTATATGTGTGTATATGATGTGTGTGGTGTCTGTGTATGTGCATGTATGTGTTGTGTGTGATATGTGTGTGTATGTGTGTATGGTATGCATATATGTGTGCATGTGTGTAGTGTGTGTGTGTATGTGTATGGTGTGTGTATTGTGTGTGTGTAAATGTGTGTATGGTGTGTGTGCAGTGCATGTGGTGCGTGTGTGTGGTATATGTGTGTGTGTGTGTGTGTGCGTGTGCGTGTGTGGTATGTATACTCACATGCCTGTGTATGCGTGCATAGAGACCAGAGGTCAGCCTTGGTTGGTCCTCCTCAGGAGCCATCCATTTTAGTTTTTTGGAAAGTTCTCCCATTGTTCTGAGCTCACCTAGCAGGTCACACATCTTAGTGGTAGGATTACAAACACACGTCATCATGTCTCACTTTTCACATGGGTCTCTGGGGTCATAATCAACTCCCTCTCCCCTTGCACAGCAAGCCCTTTCCTGAGCCAGCCCGACAGCCCCCAGTGACCCCTGATAAGCATGTTTTACTATTTGGCTCTCCGATGTCTGCATACACCTTGCTCCCAGGAAAGAGGGCGGGATCGCTGACCCCGAGTGACAGACGATGTTCAGCATCCATGCTGTTTGAACTCTAGGTCCTCCAGTGTTTACTGGCTCTCCTGGGTTCCTGAGGTCCCCTTCAGCCTTCGATAAAATATCTACTACGAGACTGCAACAGCACCATGGCCTCTCTTTATCTTTTTTGAGGTGTAGGCTATGAGAACCTTGCCCAAGAAGAACTCTGGGAGACAAGATACGCAGAGTTACACAGACTTGCTCATCAGCCTCATGAGACAAAGAAGACTCATCTCTGAAACCTGTCTAAAAGCATCAGGTAAAACGGGCTGGCAAGAGACCAAATGTGATCCTGGGTTCTTGCATGTAATTATCCTTGTTCCCTTAATATGGGCACATCTTTGCTTACTGAGGGTAGGTGGCATGTGTTTATACTACACACACACACACACACACACACACACACACACACACACACACACACATTCATGCATGTATTTGTATGTTCATCCATTCAGAAGGTCTCACGGAGCCTCTCTCGAATAGCTAAATACATGTTATCACTGTGTTATTGAAAGATGTGCACTCAAGGACTCATGTTTCATATAAAATTGCTGATTCACGGCATCATATCCCCATCAGAGAGACAAGGTTGTCTGCCTCTGTAGCCCCTCTATTCCTGTCCCTGCCCTTCTTGGAAGAGGCTCAAGAGTATACAACAAGGAGAAGCACTGACCCACTCCCCACCTCACCTCCTCATGGTACCACCTGCGCCTGAGACCAGAGTCGGTGTCCTCGGGACTCTTCTCCCCTTGTTGATGTCTGTTCTCGCTGTACAACCAATATCTTATTCATAAATAATGCTTCAATAGATCCTGGGTTGATATGAAAGCACTCATTTCCTCTCTAGGCAGTAATATGTGAGTCCAATAGTGTAGGAGACTGGGAGAAGGCCTCTCAAAGACAGAAGCCTCTCTTCGTGGCATCAGACGGAGGGTAGGTGGGCCTGAGGAAGGCTTCAGTGGATGCCTGCAGCCTAGGGAAGCAGTGCGGCACAGTCATCAGATGAGAGGTGCGGACTGCGCTTCAGGAGTTAAAGGGGGCTGGCACTCCATGATACCGCAATACTCTTTATTTTATGTTCCATTTAAAATAGCTATTTTCATACAGTATGTTCTGAACATGGGTTCTTGTCCCTCATCTCCTCCCCGGCCTTTCAACTCCCCCCCCCCCCGTCTCTCTCTCTCTCTGTCTCTCTCTGTCTCTCTTTAAAAAACAGACAGAAAAAAATAAAAAAGACAAACAAGGATAAAACAAAATGAACAAACTAACAACAGAAAGAAAAGAGAAAGAAACAAATAGCATGAGACACCACACACACACACACACACACACAC
>CABHPR010141278.1:48288-61574 GCA_902168415.1 Peromyscus melanophrys
TCTATCTATCTATCTATCTATCTATCTATCTATCTATCTATCTATCTATCTATCTATCTATCATCTAACTATCCATCCATCCATCCATCCCCATATATGGCCATGTAGTAGCTCTGTTGCCAAACACTGTGTCAGATACTGGTCACACATGGTTACTTGGGTCTTCAAGGTTTCATTTTAGGTGTAAACAACCCACTGACCCTAAGTCCTAGGTCACAGCAGGCAAGGGGCAGAATCATTTGAACATAAATCTTTGTGACTGCAGTGCAAACATATTCCCACTCTAGGCACTGAAATTGGAGTCCCAGACAGAGAAATGGTGTCTGAAGACATTAGGGCTGTCCCATTAACTTCCTCTGGCCTCCATGTCACCATCCTGTCCCTGGCCTGAAGAGTCTTGCCTACTCTCCTCCAAGCTATGATCTAATCTCCCTTATTCATTACAAAAGGTCCTCATATTGCCACTTGGACCTATTACATCAGTATCTTACATTTTTACAAATAAGCATTGAACAAATTAATGTATGAATAAGGAATGAGTAGATTCTTAAGTGATTCTTAAATAAAAGGGATAGTTCCTACTAGGCTTGATTGTCTGAAAAGGGCCCTATGCTTGTGGTTGTTTTTGTTTCTTTCTTTCTTTCTTTTACTCATCTAAGACCAAATGATTGAAATGTTCATAAGAAGAGTGTGGGTTTGTCCACTCACTAGATGCTATCTACAACCATGAATGCCGCCTACCAGGAAGACAACACTGCATTAGCTAACTGATTTATGATGTAATCAGAGATACAGCACAGTGAGTGTTCTAATCTTTAGGATATTCCCCACAATGAGGTACTAGTCAACAGAAGGTGCACAGAGGGACTCCTGGTCATCAATACATTATCTTTGTCTATAGTTAGTGTTTTCTTGAGCTATTAAGAGACTGATTTCTAGAATACTAACCCAAACACTGGACATGCATCAAATTCTCCATATTTCCACTGGCTGAAGTCCTGTATGTCCTAGCTGTATATAAAGAAACAGGCTACAGAGCCAGGAGTGACATTCTGATGTGAAAACAGTCTGATTCTGGGAGCTGCTTAGGATAGAATCTGAGTTCACAGCTTTTGGGACCTGTAGTCTTAGTCACACTGACCTCTTTAATTCTTATGATTTGAATCTGATGTGTGACCTGTCACAGTCTCATGGTTTGAACACCACCAGGGTCACTCAACCTACCTCTTAATTCAACCTGCTTCCGAGAACCAACCACTTCCTCTATCTGTTTCTCCAGCTCAAGCTCACCTCTGTCAGTCTCTCCTTATTCTACCAGTTTTGTTATTAATAACTTCTCCAGATCAGTCACTGTCAGCTAAAGCAGGCAGGTATCAGAGTGGGTATGGCAAGCCAGTATCAGACAAGTCTCCACTTACCTCCGCACACTCTGAGGATGCTGCGCGGCCTGTCTGAAGAATGGCTGGCTGTACTGGAAGACAGCTAACAATGTTCGGTTCATGGATGAGAGTTATCTCTCTCTCTCTCTCTCTCTCTCTCTCTCTCTCTCTCTCTCTCTCTCTCTCTCTCACACACACACACACACACACACACACACACACACACACACACACACACCTTCCTTTCTGTGTTAAAATAGAAATGGTCCTGTATGCCAATGTTTTGTTTGGATTTTCTCAGGTCCATTGGGGGATTTCTTTTTGCATACTTCTTGATAGTTTTTCATTATCATAATTGCCTGAAAGTCCATGCTGAGGTGCTCTCAAGACTCTAAGTTCAGCCAGGTATGATGGTCCACATTTGTCATCTCAGCACTTCTGGGGAAGGAGAGCAAGACTGTCTTAAGTGCATGGGCAGCCCGGTCCACACGATGAACTGCAGGCCAGCAAGGGCGACTAGGTGAGGCCTTGTCTCAAAATAAAAAGGTTTATGTTCACTTCTAGCCACGTTGTCCTGCTTCTTACATGGCATACTTGCACAAAAATAAGTACCATGTCTTTTACTGATTTTTATTAATATTTAATTGATTAATATAGTTGAATGTAAAGTATTCTTAATTACTTAAATTGTATTAAAATAACTACCTAAATTACATTAAAATAACATTTAATCAGTATTCATATCAAGATAATTTTAATATGCATGAGTTTTCAAATAGTGTAAATCTTTTATGTAGATTTAAAAGCCAATAGTATTTCTAAACACTTAAACAACTATTAATCTAAGTAATCAAAAATCTACAAAAATTAAGAAACTGAATTTCTTAAGTCAATTCTCATATACTTTTCAAGCACTGTGAAACAGAAAAAAAGATACAACATTCAGGAAAGCAGACTATATACCGAGTACCATGACTACTCAACACTATTTAAAAAGCCTCAATATTGTATTCACCTCTTCTCTCTATAGATATAATATATGTATACGTGTCATTCACTGACCACTGCATGCTGGGTCCTCATCTTCTCTCCTGTGTCAAATCCCCTCTTCTGTTGATTTATCCCCAATTCCTCATCAGATCCCCAGCATCTGCTTCCTTCCTCCTGCCCTCGGGCTCAGACGCTCCTCTCTTCCTGTAAACACAGAGTATCTGACCTTTCCAGGAAACCTTCCCAAGGCAATAGGAACTAAGCCATTCTGGAGCCTTTAGGGCCAGCCTGTAGCTAAAATCTACAGCACAGAATCAAGATAGCAAGTGAAGGGGCCAGAAGCCAGTTCACACAAAGTTCTAAAGCCTTCCCTGATGTGGACTGTCCTTCGTAGAATGCTGCTTAGAATTTTTTTCCATTTGTGATCAAGGGCTTCTCATTTACCAACCCTCCCAACACAGCCAGGTTCTGTCCTGTGGTTCTGAGGGCCTCAAATATTCCCTAGAAAGGACACAGTTCCAAGAAGAGCCTCCTAGAAGTGTACCTAAACATTGTGTTCCCTTTTATAACTAACTCCTTAGCATTGTAAGTACTTCTTCAGATTTGTAATGATTTGTGCCTCTCTGTTGGATTTTAATGATGATAATGATCCCAATGAAGTCAGGAATTATGTGCATATTTTAGGTTTCTGTGTTTCCAGTCTAGCACAATGCCTGGCACATGGAATATGATTAATAAATTCTCTTCCAATGGAAGCATAGTCTAAAGGTGAGTGAGCACCTAGTACATACTTAGGAATTGAGCTTTAAGTGCCACTGAGGGATGAGAAACCTGTTTTAGAATTGTCCTTTGCAAATGAACATTCACCTTGAGGCACACACAGATACAAAATGAGCACAAGATGATATTTTCATGTGTGTACAGGGTAGATTAGAGGAAAGTTGATGGCCGAGGCAGGGAGGGTCAGTTAAAGGAATCGGATTCCCTCACCTGTAGGATGAGGCGTTCAAACTAGATTGTTTGCTATGCGTGTAGGATTCATTGCAGTTATTCGAAGCTAGCCCTATAATATGAGACTCACCCCTAGCTTGTTCCATTAGGTATGACAAAGACATCTGAAGTCTAGGTGGGGAAAATACACTTATTGTATTTTCCTGTTTGTGGGGGTGCATTAGGTGGGTGAGTGGTACATTTTCTTTATGGATAAGCTCCACCAGCAGAGACAGAGAGCGTCTACCTCAAGTGGCCCAGCATATCCAGCTGTGCGTTGCTCAGTCTATCAGTGCCCAAGATGCTGAGTTCTGGAAACCAGCACTCAAAACTCCATGATTAAATAAATGATACGTCATCTTTATTAAATAAAAGCAAATCATCTACATAGATACAATAATTCTGGACAAGTGTTTATTGTCCAGAAGTGACCTCAACCTCTCCATGTGACAAAGTACAAGCTAAGCAGTGCTTCTGATGCCCTGTGACCACTCGAGGCTGGCTGGTGAGATCCGTAGCTTCCATTTGACCCTGCCATTGCACATACTGGGGGGAGCGAATCACTTCAGTTCACAAAGACTCGGATGAAGAACTGTCAACTTCAGTTAAAATACACCAGGTCTTCCTTGAATCTCTTCTAACAATTAAACCAAGTGTTACTCTTCAATACGTGGGTCACTTTCTTTGCATTTGGGTCAAACTCCAACTGTGAAGATCCACTGAAGAAATAGAAAAACCCTGCATGTAAAGACAAGAGGAAATATGAACTACTTTCTTCTAAGTAGAAACTTGGGAAGATAAAAACCTCAGTAAGAGATAAGTGGAAAACAGAAAAAATCAGGGATGTGACTTGGTAATAGGATACTTGCCTAGGGTGTTCAAAGTCGTGTGTTCAAACTCTTGCCTAGGGTGTCCTAAGTCCTGGGTTCACACCCTTGCCTAGAGTGTTCTAAGTCCTGGGTTCACACCCTTGCCTAGAGTGTTCTAAATCCTGGGTTCACACCCTTGCCTAGAGTTTTCTAAGCCCTGGGTTCAAACTTTTGCCTAGAGTGTTCAAAGTCTTGGGTTTACACCCTTGCTCATCTGAGAAAACAACAACGAAACAACACAGAATGTCTCTGTAGTTTCAGTCCACGGCAGGGACAATGTCAAGCATTTAACAAAACTACTATTTTTATAAACTTGGTTGAGCAAGAGCTCTGTGAAGTAAGTCTATCTAATCCCATCTTTCTGACAAACCAGTTGAAGTTTAGGCAGATCCAAATATTTGTCTCAATAGACTTGCCAGGGAGGGAAGGAGATAGCATTGAGTCTGTACTTCCAATCAGGAAAAAAAAAATGGCTGCTTGTTTGAAACTATGGTTATTTTCTTTCTTCCCAGGCCCCCTTCTCCCCTTCATTATCTTCTAGTTCAAGGGCTATTTCTGGCTCTAGGGAACAAGTGACTTTTAATCACCATGCTTTCTCCCTCTCTGCAGATGTGGCCCTCAGTGTCAGTAAAGATCACCAGCTTACTCTTGCATAGGGAAGAAATTCTTTTAGGCTTTGGTGCATGGAAAGATGAGTGTTTACAGGAATCAATGATGTCAGTCATTTACTGAGTCAGGAAAGACAGAGAGTCTGCGATTGAATAGTGGAAACAATGGGGTTGAGAAGGTCAGTCAGCCTTAAACCGGGTCCCAGCGCTGATGGTAGCTTCTTAATAACATGGAAAAGAAAGGCAACAGCTCACAATGAGGAAGTGACTTGCCAGTGCTTTGGGCTTCCACATGTGCATAGAATAGAAGAGTTGTGTCAATCAATCGCCTTCATGAGCCAGAACAGCTCACCCGAAGGAGAACCGTAATTACCACAAAAGCAAACAAGTTGAAATTCTTGGGAGAGAGGAGAGTACTGATTTTTTAAAATCTGTTATTAGAAATTATTTATCCTCTTCCGTCTTCTCATACTACAGAGCATTTCAAGGGTCCCATTGCCAACACAGTAAGTGTCCTCTTACCAAACGCTGCAAAGGCAGCATCCACCTTTGAGTCAACGCCTGGAAAGTCCTCAGCTATCTTCCTGGGGAATCCTGACTCCATGGATTGTTTCTTCTCATCAAATCTGCACAAAATGAGAGAAGTGCAGCTCAGCAGTGCATGGAGGGCATGCTCCCCAAACTTGTGAGCCATGAGGAATTCTAGTAACCTTTCCAAGTTCTGCAATGCATGGAGGGCATGCTCCCCAAACTTGTGAGCCATATGGAATTCTAGTAACCTTTCCAAGTTCTGCAATGCATGGAGGGCATGCTCCCCAAACTTGTGAGCCATGTGGAATTCTAGTAACCTTTCCAAGTTCTGCACATAAATGTCACGATTATTTAGCACCATGTGTTTTTAATAAGGTAAAACTTAACTCTTGAAAACATAGCTGCACTGGAACAGGACAACAGCCCACTACAGCAATACTGTTTGTTACTGTTTTTCTTAAGCCTGGACAAGAGACTCCCCATCTTCTTTCAACCAGAAGGGCGTGGTTGTGTGAATATACAACTGTGTATACATACATATGCATATAAGTGCACACACACACGCATGTGTGGATTGAGTTACTGGTCAGAAATACAATTTCCATGGCTAGAGAGGTGCCTTAGTGGTTAAGAGCACTTTTGGTGTTCTTTCCCATGACTGGAGTTCATCGCACCATCCACAGTCAGGTGACTTACAACTGCCTGCAACTCGAACATCGGAGGAAATAAATCCCCTCTTCTGGCCTCTGTGGGCACCTGTATGCCTATGTACACACTCTCTCACAGATATATCCTCATGAGTAGAAAAGGAATGTTTGGGGCTGGAGTGACGGCTCAGCTGTTAAGAGCACCGTCTACTTTTACAAAGGCTCCAGATGAGGTCCCCAGTACTCACATGGTGGCTCACAACCATCTGTAACTCTAATTCAAGAGGAATGCTATACACATTTCTGCCTCCAAGGGCACTGTGTGAATGTGGTGCACACATGAGAGCACACACACACACACACACACACACACTACTCATATACATAAAATAATAACACAAATTTTAAAAGTTGAATATTAAAAATGAAAAAATACACTTTCCAGTTCACCACCATAAGTAGGCTGTCTGTCCTTTCCTAGCCTGTACATTGAAGTTTTCTATGGAAGCCTTGGAGGAAACGGGACTGAATGAAAAGCAAGACATAGTAAGTGTGGTTTTGACCAATGGTCTGCCTTGTCTCAACATCTGGACTGATGGTCTGGGAATTAGGGAGCCTGCAAGGAGTCCTGAGTGGAAACCATAAAACTGGTGTCTTATCTCTAGGCAGGCAGAGGTTCGTCAGTGTGTGAGCTCAGCTGAAGTCCTTGAGAGGAAGATGAGACCCAGACACAGGAGACAAGAAGTCTGGGGCACTGGGAAAGGAAGAGTAAATTACGAGGAAGTAAAGACTTCATGAAGTGCAGGAGCTAAGTGTGAAATGTGTGCAGGATTGAGCAGATAGAGAAGAGAAGGCTGCACAGAGTCGGGAGGGGAGAGGAGACACATGCTCTAAACAGGAACACTTCAGAAATGCCTGTTGGAAGATGCTCCTGTGTTTCAAAGCCCTTCTCACAGCTGTCAAAGCCCCTGTTCTCACCCAGAGAGGAGATCGAGGATAAGGGTGAGGTGGAAGTGTTTCCTCAGAGGGAGAACGCAGTTCTCAAGTTGGTCTCTACACAAAGCCATCCTTACAGCATCTCACCTCCAGTATTTGTCCTCTACAAAGAAGTATGTCTTCTTCTTCACCTTATCAGAAACTGCAGCATCAATCTTCCCAACAGTTTCAGGGAGACCCAAAGTATGGATGCTTCTAGGATAACCCGCTTGCTCCTCGTGACCGCGGACAGCCCAGAACTGATTTCCTATGCAGAAGCCAAACAACAGAAGACCAGTCATGGTAAAAGCCCGGTAACTATGCCTTGAATTTTGGAAATGCATCCTTAGCACTGTCTTTTCTTTTTCTTTTTCTTTTTTTTTTTGGTTTTTCGAGACAGGGTTTCTCTGTGTAGCTTTGCGCCTTTCCTGGAACTCGCTTTGGAGACCAGGCTGGCCTCGAACTCACAGAGATCCGCCTGCCTCTGCCTCCCGAGTGCTGGGATTAAAGGCATGTGCCACCACCGCCCGGCAGCACTGTCTTTTCATGGTGAATAGCTTTAGGCTTTAGCTCTATGATGGGCATTCAACAAAAACTCTCGGGTGGAAGGAACGAAGCTCAACCTGGACAATGCATCTCCCTGAGTTCACTTTCTAACTGTAAATAAAATGTTGGTTTTATGTGTTTCCTTATTATCTTTGGCTATTTTTTAATTACACAGAATTTGACATAAGAAAGTCAAGTCCTGTTCACCTTTCCCCCAGAAGGCTTGATTCACTAAGTTAAAGCAATGTTGTGCAATAATTACCTTTAAAAATGAAAACAGTGTCTCTGTTAGTAACCTCATATGCAGCATCCATGCTGGAAGGAAGGGATGGCCAAAATGAAGAGATCAAATAAAAGCCAGGCTCAGGGCTCCTCAAAGATTTTCGCCAAAAATGCCTAAAAATAGATGTAAAAGAAAAAAAGGGTGTCAATCAGAAACCAGCCTTTCACCCAACATTCTCCATCCTCTAGGCTGGGTGAGCAAAATACAGGAATGTCATTACAGGGAAAATCTGTCTGTCTCTCTGTCTCTGTCTCTCTCTGTCTCTGTCTGTCTCTGTCTCTCTGTCTCTGTCTCTGTCTCTCTGTCTCTGTCTCTCTGTCTCTGTCTCTCTGTCTCTGTCTCTGTCTCTCTCTCCCTGTCTCCCCCCTCTCCTCAAAGGAAGACTGCAACAGACCTCCTGTCATAGATTTCCAGACATTTGTGAAAGCAAAGTTCTCCACCAATTAATTAGTTCACCATAAGCTTTAACTACATGTAATACACATGAAACAGTGTGTAATTAGTAATTAAAGTATCATCCACACTTCCCAAAAAGATGGATAGAGAGTGAGTGAGGTGTGTGTGTGTGTGTGTGTGTGTGTGCATGCACACACATTCACACACCTGCATGAGTGTAATGTATAAATATATTCTTGTACATTCACAGAAAAAAAATCTAGGATACACAGAGATCTTGAAGTAGGGTATGTTGGCACAGCCTGGAATCCCAGAACTTGTAAAGAGGCAAAAGCGTGACAACTTCCATCCAGTCTGGGCCTGTCAGAATATCCAGACTATGTATAGAGGGGTCTTGGGATGAAAACTTTCTAGCTCCCTTTCATGCAGAATGAATTCCCAGTAAGTGAACTGATAAAACATGATGCTTCTCCTGGTATTGTTTTGAAAGAAAGTAAAGAGAAAACTGACTCTGAAGGTCATTTCTACCCTCTAAAGAGCAGCCTGTCCCTAGGATATTTGGGAACAAAAAACCTCAGTGACAAGAATCAAACCATCTGGCTTCAAAAAGGAACTTGATGATTTTAGAAACATGTGGAAAGGTCAGTGCTAGACCCAAAAGATTTCAGGCCCCAGAGTTTGTCTTTAAAATGTTTATATATGTCTATTGTTTTCCTGCTTATTGCCCTTTCTAAGCATTTTTCATCAAAAATAGGTAGCGATTTAGGGCTCTTGGTCTGACCTGTCTTTGAAAAACAAGAATTCTCCCCGAAGGGTGGTGACTGCATCAAAGGACAAAGCAGGACTGCACATCAGTGACTCAGGTTCCAGAGAGCTGGATGTGGTAGGCACTGCGGGGATGTCAGGGGATGCTGGTGGGGGTCCTAAAGGGAACAGATTAAAGGAGGCAGAGTTAGGAGAATTGTGGCCTACCTGTCAATTCTGTGTTTCCCAAACACCCTCAATGTTTCCGAATTTAACTACAGATACTTATGTGGTATCACAGCAGCCACAATGACTCCCTTTTCCTGTTTCACTCACCGTAGAGGGACTGAATTCCTTCTACATCATCCTGAGAGAGACAAAAGCGGGCCAGGTCTGTGGAGGACTTGTAGACTGGGTACATCAAGGCTTCAGTGTTGGCTGAGTGAAAGAGACCCAGGGAGTGGCCAAGTTCATGAGCAGCAACCAGGAATAAGTTGGTACCTATGGAAGAAATCATAAGTAATAATTGCTTATCCTTAGCTACATCTACATCATATAGGATATCTGGGCACAGCGTTTATTTGCTTCCTGAAAACACACAGGCTTGCACTCACCTTGTTTGCTGTTTCATTGAACAATGGGCTGATCTTACACTCAGCAGGAAAACAAGTGAATTTTGAAAGTCGTTCTTGAGATCAGTCAAGTACCCAGACTCACCCAGCAGTCCCTCTCTTGGGCCTCCAACGGTCTGACAGCAGCTCTCACTCACTGCTGTCAGATGAAGATCATTACTTATTACTTAGCATATCAGAGCTCTCTCTTTTCTTTTGTCCACGAAAAGCTAAAACTGTTCTAGCATGGGGTTAGCATTTGACAATTTCCGTACCAGTCAGCTCATCTTGGGATTTCTCATCTCATTCTAAAACCCGTACATAACCCTAATCCTGTACTTTCCATTGGATTCTGCCCACATCAGTTTACAGTCTCATCATCCTTTTACATACCAAGTCCCAGAAGACGACTAGTGAGAGAGATGTCACAGGGTCTGTAAAATCGGTTTTCAACGTAGCACGCCTGAGTGTTCATCATAAAGGAGATCTGGGACCCTAACTGTATCCGTGTTCTTCTCATTGCAATTATAATTGTGTGAAGCAGTCCCCTCAATGCAGAGGTTGGGATGTGAGGAGATTATGACAGTATAACTTTTGTAAATATTACCTGTGGATGTTGTGGACCTGAGGGCGTTCTCATTTTAAATAAGGGTCTTCTGGGAGGGGAGAATGCTAATTCTCTAACACATGAATTTTATTCAGTGAGAAAGTTAGATTTGTATTTTCTACAGATATCAGTTTATATTTTCATTATGAATCTCAGTTCAATCTCGAAAGTAATACAATTTATTTCAGCCAAGTTTTTGAAAACTTAGTCAATCCCCAAAGTTATGAACTAAGAGACCTTCTCTCTGGACAGTTCGGTCATTGTACTTCAGGGATAGTCATTTTTTTTCAGAAATTGATAAAAATTCATCTTAACCAGAAGTCACAAAAATGTGAGCTTAATAACACCAACAAACAAACCAACTAAACAAAAAACCCTCAGGTTTCTGAAGTTTAATTTTGGCTTCTGCTTTGAAAAGTGAAGAGGGGAAATTACCGGAGCCAATGTACTACCCTATGCTATTGCTTGAATATCTACAAATTGATAGCATTAGGAAGTTTTTATAGGAGTAGTCTGTAGATCACACAAGAGCCACAACTGTTAAAAATTTAGTGGTTTTCCCCATTACTGAAAATAGATTCTTTTCTCATAAAATACATCCTGATTAGAGTTTCTCTCCCTCCACTCCTCCCAGTTCCTCCCCACCCTCCCTCACAGCCAGATCCGCTCCCTTTCTGTCTGTCATTGGAAAAGAACAGGCTTCTAAGAGACAACAAACAAAACAAAATAATAAGATAAAACAAACCCATCACATATACTGATATATTTTATATTGTGCTTATTAAGAAAATGAATGCTTTTTAGGCATCTGAAAATACACTAAGCTGTTATTAAAACAGAAAATGTATTCCATTGGAATCCAGAACACATTCTAGCATTAGTGCAGCTGATATGAAAATTTCCCTAGATATGGAAAGAAATGAAACCAAGCCATGCCGAGAGGCGGCTCACTAACCTGCCGTGTCCACTGTCCACTGCTCATCATCATCGAAGTGAGCGTCTCCATTAATCCCCAGCCCGGGTGCATATGCGTGAGCCAAGACTATTCCAGGCCCATCAAAAGGGACGAAGTCTCCATGTTCTGAAGGGAAAAGGTATATATATAACTGTAACAAATGGTAATTAGGGCCTCTTTGTAACATTTTAGTAAAACACCACTGAGCAATGTGTATTTCAGGCAGTTCTTGCGCCTTTACCTCCAACTGCGAAGGAGATCATGATGTCAGCCTCTCCTTCAGAGAGCCTGGAGAAGGTGAGCGGGGTCACCTCCTCCCAGACTTTCAGCGCTTTCTCAATGGCAGAATCCACACTCTCTTTCGGTAAATCTGGTGTATAATTCACAATCCTGGATGAGAGAAATGGAAGAAGGTAGTGTGTGCCGCTGTGATGCCTCTGACACAGTGTTAACACTCAGTGAAAACTGGACCCGTTACCTGTAGGTGAGGTGGGTTTTCCTCCACTTTGGTGACCCTGGAAAGGTAGTGAAGCCACCAACGTCGGGGACGCCACACCTGGGTTTCAGCATCACATCCATAGTGCTGGAGTCCAGCTTCCCTGTCATCTCCAGCCCGAGGAACTTCTGCATTTCTTGGATTTTTTTGACCACAGGACTGCTGTCCTTTTTCCTAATGAACTGCTTTCCATCTTTTGCAAGGCCATAGTAGTTTTCTAAGTATCTCTAATGGAACAAATATGACCTTTAAGTCACAATTCTGATTTTTTTAGCTATTGCTATTTATAGTAAATGTGTATAGTCATATACCTTCTTTATTTCATTCATTCACTCACTCATCATTCATTCATTCATTTATTCATGACAGAGTCTCAATATCTAACCAAGGAACTCCTTGAATTCGTGATCCTGGGATTATAGACTCGCACCAAGCCCAGCAGTGGCTTTACTTTTCTTAGTCTTTGACCTATTTTTCTTGTTCGCTGAAATTGTCAGGATAATACTTCACTTAATTTGTCAGCAGTGGCCTTCCTTGCTCTGTTTTTGGAACACAGTGTCTTTGTTTGCCACTAAAGTAATGAAAGTGGGGAGGAAATCCCTCAGTATTGAGTGCAGAGAAAACCAAAAGGAACAAATAAGCACTTGTGAGAATCTTTGCCTGTTTGGGGTAATTTTATTTAATTTCCTCAATTTTCTGCTTTTCACAGGATTTGGCTTACTAGGGGAAACTTCGTCAGGCCTCTCATGTACTAACACTGTAAGTATTTTTCTAAACTACACTGGACTCAGACTCTGAAGGATGGTCCAAAGCAAGGCACAGGTCACGCTGCCTTCCCTTGCGGCTGCTCCTGCCGCCTGCTGCATGACCTCAAAGTGCCACCCAATGCTGATGGCCTTTGTCTCTTACCTTATACAAAAGGAAGAATCTTGGGATGCTGAGACCCCCCTCCGTTGCAGAACCACCCCTACACAAGCTGTCAGAACCAGTCTGTGGAATGCAGAGCTGTGCCTGCCTAAGAGCCCGAGGTCCTTTCCACCGCTTACCTGAAGAAGCTCCATGCCGGGGTCTTCATCCCCTGCCCTGCTGTGCAGTGGATAGGAGGAGCAAAGTGCTGCACACAGCCACAGCAGGACCGGGAGGCGCTTCATCTCCATTGGCTGTCGTCGGTCTGTGCTGCCGTCCCGTGTTCTCTGCCTACCTCCTCTGTGTCCACCCTCCTGAGCCCAACTTTTATAGAGTGACAGTGTTTGTGGAGATCACCTGCAAACTGACTCATCATGGCTTCTACCCAAACGGGGCTGCTTCCAACAACCAATAGTCAAAGTAGGGTGATACAACCTTCTTCAACAAGTTCTCTGAATCTTCTGAATGTTGCAAGTCAAAACAGTGATTAATCTCCAGGAAACGCTTCCTGCCTGGCAGGGGAGAAAAATGGGCTTTTACTTTACTTTATTTTTTTTTTTAATTTGGAAAACTTAACTGTAGTTCAGACGCCATAATGTTTGTGACTCGCATAGAGGTGGACTAACCTGGTAAAAGGTCCAAGGTGTGCAGAACGTCAGGAGCCAAAGCTGAATACAGGGAGATGCGGGTAAGGAAAATATGTACCGGAAGGACACACTGTGTGTCAGCACAGATCACACTGTGTGTCAGCAC
>CABHPR010141279.1:0-18139 GCA_902168415.1 Peromyscus melanophrys
ACACACACACACACACACACACACACACACACACACACACGGACACACACACGTATTACCATAATAACTAAAGAAGAGATCATGAGCCTGAGCCCGAGTGAGAGGAGAAACTCAAGCAGAGACACCCGAGGAAAAGTTTTCCCCTTAGCACAGTGCACTGAGATTGGCAGTGCATTTTGTCTTGAGGCAGAGACCCTTGGAGAGGGATAAAGAACACTCAAGAAGTCAGAGGACCATCAAACATGGCGTCAGAGGCTATTTCACCTGGGTTCCTCCTAATAACCCGTGCTTGGTGTAAAAGTCCTATTCAATATCTAACAGGAAAAAAAAAACATATACTATAGATTTTAATTGGGAAGCAATTACACTTTGAGCTATATCGTGGGAGATAGCACCATTCTGACTCCAAACCCAGACTTGTATCGGAAATAAATATTATACTGGAGAGAGGGTAAAATAAGAAAAAATGAAGTTCACAGATGATGTTATAAAAGTAAATTAATACATCCTAAGTTGAAATTTCATTTTTGGAAAGAAAAAAGAAAAGAAAAACCATACAGTGGAAAACTTGAAGGATATTTGATGATATGTTCAAGAGGACAAAGAAGCCTGCCCATGTTGGTTCTAGGCTAGTTCAGTCCCTGCCCTCAGCTGCCCACTTCTTCTTCTGCCAGTAAAGACAAAGTACAAATAAGACTGAAAGCCACAGACAAAGCAAATCCATACAATTTAGATAAAAGGTGATAACATGCTACAAAATCAACAAGATGAAAGAGCAAACTAAAAATTCAGACGAGATAAGATATAGTGGAAGCAATAATAAAACAGAAAAGATTAAAGACATTTAAAGTGCATAAGCCAGCTGAAAGAGGACACTAAGAAAGTAGATCAAGGCTGATGGATTCAGTAAAAGGACACTCTTCACAGAAGGACTCAGAATACAGCCCTCAGAGTTAGGCCTGGGGACAGTCTGGCCTGTCAGCTTGGAGCATTCACTCTGCCAGGCCTCCTCTACGGATCCTCCGAGTCACTTCATCATCCACTGTCAAAGAGTGAGAGGACCCTGGCAGACACATGAGGGTACGGAACCCTGAAGCCTGTGTCCTTGGGAAGAATGCTGTCATTTCTAGTACCCAGGCTTCTTCAGATACTTGACAAAGTTTGAACAGCACAGTTCCAGCCAGTAATTCTAACTGCAGGTTCACACATTCTTTCCAACACCAATAACGAGACTACACTTGGAAATAAACAGAATAATTCTTGAACATGGGAGTGGAGGTGTAGAGCAGCCAAGAAACACTCTGCCCTGATGGTCCTGATCCGAGGATGTTCTAATTTCCGATGGAGACTTAAACATGTGAGATTCATTCCCATCCTGTACGTGAAACCATTGACACTGAAAAGAGACAGCTTGCAGACAAACCACAGGGAAGCCCATCAGCAAGAACCAGTCCTAGAAAAACCATTTGTGAACATAGCTAATCTGACTACTGGAAAGCTGGAGAGCCCCACAGAAATCCGCACAGATGCCCCCACAATAGACTGCTGCCAATAGTCGAGAAATGGCCCGATCTGACCTACCCTGGTGATGGGATGACCAAACACCCTAATTGTCGTGCTAGAAACCCCATCCAATGACTGAGGGAACTAGATGCAGATATCCAAGGTCAGGCCCCGGGTGGAGCTCCGGGAGTCCAATTGGCGAGAAGGAGGAGGGTTTATGTGAGCAAGAGTTGTTGGGACCAGGGATGGATGGAATACAGGGACGAGTGGCCAAACGAATGGAAACACATGAACTGTGAACCAATGGCTGAGGGGCCCCCAACTGGATCAGGCCCTCTGAATGGGTGAGACGGTTGACTGGCTTGATCTGTTTCGGAGGCATCCAAGCAGTTGGACCGGGTCCTGTGCTCAGTGCATGAATTGGCTGTTTGAAACCTGGGGCTTAGTAGAGACCCTTGGCCCAGCCTGGGAGGAGGGGACTAGACCTGCCTGGGCTGAGTCCACCAGGTTGATCTCCACCCTCGGGGGAGTCTTTGCCCTGGAGGAGATGGAAATGGGGGATGGGCCGTGGGGAGGGGGGCAGGGCGGGAGGAGGGAGAACGGGGGAATCTATGGCTGATATGTAAAGTTGAATTATATTGTAAAATAAAATAAAATAAATTAATAAAAAAAAGAAGAAAAAAAGAATTGTCCTTTTGGTGATGATAAGCCCGTGACAAAATTTCTGGTGAGTTACCAGTCCTGCATTGAGGTGGGAGCTCCTATTTGGCTAAAGGAAAGCAAAGGTAGTGGGCAAGTTGGTGGCCAGTTGTAAGCGTAGTGGGAAAGGTTAAAGGTCAGCTTGTATGTCAGTCCCCTGACCTTGCCCTGACTCAGCCATTTTCTAAGTGGACAGTGTCTGCCAAAACACCAATACACTTCTTCATGTTCTTCCTTGACAAGTGCTCATTACACATTATCTTCTCAATGCCCTCTCAGTCAACACTGCTCAATTACTTCAAATTCCTTAATCTTCCGTTCTGCTTCATTCTTATCTTTCTTATTATCTCATTTTGTCTGAATCTTAAACTTCTGTCTCGTCATATTTACTTTGTATCAGGACACCATCATTAATCCAAATTGCATGTCTTTGTCTTATATGGTATATGCAGTGAGAAGTAGATGCAAGAATCCATGTAAAATATTAATCCACAGATAACATGGTGCTTCAAATGTGGTAAATGGTTTCCATAATTATTGTTCTAATAGCAAGAGATTGTTTGAGGTTTGGAAAAATACCATGCTTGGAATATTTGAAAAAGCATAGAGGAAATCTCAAAATGGGAAGCAAGACCTGGACAGCAGCAATAAGTGCAGGGCAGACGGGAGGGGAGTGACACAGTGCAGCTTTGAGAGAAAATTCCTAATACCAACAGCTGACCTTTCTAAAGAAAGTTTTGACAAAATGTCAGTTAAAGATAAAGGGCACAAAAGTAATAAGAGCTAGCATTTATTGCATGTGACGAGTAGGGCATGGTTCTAAGCTTTTTACATTTATTAGCTTATTGATTCTAGTAACAGTGTTTGAGGAACGGACTGCTGCAAGTTAGTCTGCCCCTGGAAAATGCAGAGCATGCTTCAAAGGTCATGTAGCTACTTTGTGGAGAAGCCAACATCCAAACAACAAGCAAGGAGCTGATTGTCTTTCTAAACCTAAGACAATGCTCTTCTCCTTGAGTTGTCTACTTCCTGAAAACACACTCATTGGGTGCACAGTCTCTCCTTCAACCCATCTTCCTTGGGGATTCATTAGTCACACTGCTGTTGCCATGAGCTTGAATGTTGTGCCACTTGCTTTCTCTGCTCTGCTCTTCCTGGACTGTACAGGAGAGAACAGTGAGATCTAGAGCTCTAGAGAGACAAAGACTAAACCTGGATTAAAATCTAACACACCAGGTGAACAGGACAGGGCACATCTGTAATCTAGCACTTGGAATGTAATGAGACAATTCCTTGGGGCCTGTCTGATAATCAAAGGGATTTATTCTGGGTTAACTCACAATAAGCGTAAGGGAGTTGGTCGCAGGGTTCCAGGAGGGGTGGGGCAGTGTCCAACGTGGTTCTCTGGAGAACTCCGCCTTGATCTGCAGCACCAGCATCCAGCATCCAAGACCACGAGGTAGCCAAGAGAGCGAGCACCTACACATTTTAGGTCTTAAGGGGTCCCCCCTCAGCCATGATGGGGGAGTGGGGGGCGGCAGGTACCTAGCAGTTACCTGCTGCCTACTATGGGCGGTGCTTTAGGGGTAAAGCAAAGACACCCACCCCTACAGGGATACTAAGGTAAAAAGGTGGAGAACTTGAGGGAAGCCTGTGTATACTGTGCGAATCTACTTAAAATACATACCACAGTCTCTCGCTCCTCTCTCTCTCTCTCTCCCTCCCTCCCTCTCTCTCTCCACAAGAGGACTGTCTTTATTTCATCTTTATTAGACTGAAGCTTATGTTTACTTTTGAAATGATTTAGAACAGATATGTGCATATATGCATGTATACACACACATATGAAACATTTTACATTAAAAGATTCTGAAATAAGTTTTTTCAAAAATAATTCAAAAACAAAATTCTGATTCACTAGCTAGAGACTTCACATGATACTGAACTCTCATTTTAATTGGCATTTCTAATAATTCAACTCATCTACAACTATAACACCCTGAAGACATCCATTCTCATCTAGTAATTCAGCCCATTTGTTTTTTTGGTCATCTCCACCCTCTCCTGCTGTATCATTACATAGGCATAAAAATACAAGATGATATCCTTTAGAATAAACACAAGGGAGGAAATGTCCTCATGGCTGAGAAAGACACATATGAGAAATGTAAGAAAAAACAGACGAGCAGTGAATTCACCAATTGGTGTGGAATAAATGGTGACTATCTCACACAGGGAGCCCATAGCACAAAAATAGCAACAGAATATTGTAATCACCATCCCTGCCCACTGATTTATGGAGGTAGGACTCCAGGGGTCCCGCACAACTGGAATCCCAAAGGCACAATGCTGCATTGCCTAATCAATTCATAGGGTGACCCTTCAGCACCAGTCAATGGAAGCCAGTGGTCATTTAAAATTCACTGTGAAAGAGTAGCTTTTAAGGAAGCCCTTAATCAAATGTAATTAGTCTAGAGGGTGACGGAGGATCCATTTAGCCATCTGTGTGCATTAATACATGGTAACCTTAATTGGGGCTGGCCTTGGGGCATCTTATTTACCAAATCAAGTTCACTTTAATCCATGAAACTTCTTGTCTGTACCTATCTGATCTCAACCCATTGCAATGACCAAGAGGGCCCTGGGCTTTGTCTTTCCACATTCTGCCCTGTAGTTATGCAGAGGCAAGACACAATACTCTCACTAACAACATAGATACTTTCCCTCTTGCTTCCATATTTCTGCTAGCAATACATTTGAAAACTAGAGAGAATAACACTCAATCATCACCTAGCGACAGCTAGCATTAATATTCTGAAATTTGATCTCCTAGTTGATTTTTCTTTGAGTTTCAATGGATTGATAATATGTTGAGATTTTCTTTTCCATTCTGTTTTAACTTTTGAGCCTTCTCTTACTTAGGGAAATGTACAAGGCCTCCTGGAGAGTTTGAATTTCTATAACAGGGAGAAGAGATCATAACTAGCAAACTCTACTGGGATTGACTTACAAAGCAGGCAATTAAAATGAAAGCAAAAGAGCCCAAGAAGGTTTGGGGATAGTGTGTGACAAGATAACAGACCAGGTGAGAGTAGGAAACTGAGTATGTCCATCCTTTATGGTACTGATTGAAGGTCACCTAGTAGTGGGGACAAATTGTGAATGGGATGAGGTGGCTAGAGAAGAGCCATACTGAAAAGGACACATTCAGAGCATTTACACCAGGGTGGAGGCCCAGATCCTCTTCCTCCTCCTCATGCTTCAGTCCTGTATTTAACCAATATCTGCACAACCCAGCACCAGCAAGCCACCAAGGTTTTCATCTGTGCTGAGAAGAGGCCAGCCAGTTTGCTTCCTGGAAAAGGGCCTTCCAGTGATAGTAGTAAGCAGGCTAAATAGCTAATATTCCATTCCCCCCAAAATAAAAACAGGGGAGCCTGCATTGTCCACCCCCAGACAAAGGTAAATAACTTGCATTTTCATGTCTTCCTAATGATTCTGAGAAGCTAACTGGATGTCTTTTTGTTACTGTGAAAAGATTTTTTTTTTAAATTTCCATTGAGCTCAGAAAAATAAGCCCTAAAGAATTGCTTTATTTCTGAAGTATTTTGAAATATATGCATATTCCTCATTTAAGCTTGAGACAACGGGATTACGACTTTAATTAACATAAGAAAGATGACTAGGAGCTTTACAGCTCTTTGTCACCAGGATCATATTGTACCCAAGCATATTATTCTGAGAGCTGCAAAGAAATGATTTTGACTGTGTTTGACATACAGTAGCGAACATCAGGTTGTCAGACATATGGTCAAAGATACATATGGATGCAAATGGAGAGAGTTAATGGCATCATTTGTTCAGCCTCAAACCCTTTGAGGGAGCAGACAATTCAGTTCTTCCAGCTCAGGCAAATTGGTGCTCCATGTGAGAGAAGCACTCCCTTCAACCTGCCTGCAGTCCCATTCATCAACTCCAATACATCTCCCGGAGGATTCCCAAGGGAGCACATGGAACTGGCTTGCTGCCTCTGTGCTGCTCCCCAGAGGGTTTGGCTGGCCATGGGTTGCCATGTAACCATAGGAGAGCTTTCCTCTAGAGAAGCAAGCAAACTTATTTTTGGCTTGAAAATCAGAGAGTCTGAATTTCTTTTTTTAAAATCTGCATGTGTACACAATGTTCTTTCTGCTCTGTCAACAATGGATTAATAGCACTAGGCTTATAAACCTCCTCTATAACTTACAGAGCATTAGTGACTGAATTCAGGAAACCTGGTTTCCAGTATAAATACTGGGGTGTACCTACCCCTTAAATTTATGGTCACCATCCTTGATTTCCTTCTGTCTCACCTTATTCTATTTTGTAACCCTGGTAGATGGTAACTGTCTTATAAATTTTCATTGACTAAATAATAAGCCAAAGTGTGACTCTGGGCATGCTCTTGTCTTTTGAGATTCAATCCCTTATATAAGTAGACAAGGGTCAACTAGATCATGTCTAAGTTGTCTTTCAAGATCCAAAATATCCCATAGTTATGCCATTAGCAACACTTCACCTACATATGAGGTATGCAACTGAGTGTAGTGCTCACAGAGGCCAGAAGAGGGAGCTGAATCCCCTGGAGCTGGAATTACAGGTGGGTATGAGCTACCTGGAGTGGGTGCTGGGAACTAAATGAAAACTGAACTCAGGTTCTCTGGAAGAACATTACTGGTTCTTAACCAATGAGCCATTGCTCCAGTCCAAAAATTATACTCTTTTAATCAGTGGGAAAGCGTATTTTATAATCTGCTAATTAACATACTTTAAAACTTATGATAGGCTAAATAATGTCCTTATCTTTGGAACCTGTGAGCGTAGTCTTACTTGGGAAAAATGGTTTTGCCAAACGTGACAGAACTGAACTTTTGAAGTAGGGACAGCTTCATGTATGAACACGGATATTCTTATAGACAAAGGGATATTTGACATTGCATGTCTGAAGTAAGATCCCAAACCACTGACCTCAAATATAGAGGAATGGGCCAGGATATAGTCATTGTGGTAGGGAGGGCCTCGCCACAGGATCAGGAGGCCAGCTGGTCTCACAGTTTCCACAGTCAGGAAGCAAAGAGTGAACAGGAAATGGTACCAGGCTATAAAACCTCAAAGCCCACCCCCAGTGACTTACCTCTTCCTTTAAGGTTCCACCTCCTAAACATTCTACAACTTTCCAAACTGCACCACTAGCTGAGGACATGCATCTATGAGAGACATTCTTTTTTGAGAGAGAGAGAGACAGAGAGAGAGAGAGAGAGAGAGAGAGAGAGAGAGAGAGAGAGAGAGAGAGAGAGAGAAAGATGAAGTTGGATGAGTGGGGAGATGGTGAGGATCTAGGAGGAGGAGTTGAGGGAGGGGAAAAGCATGATCAGAACACACTGTATGAAAAAAATTCATTAAAAAATATATATGTTCATATATACATATATGAACAACCAATCTAGTTTTGGGAGATGCAGATCAGCACACAACAATGACAACCTTCAAAGAGTCTTGTTTGTTTTGTTTTTGTTTGTTGGTTTGGTAACTTCAAGTTTGATCCACATGCTCCTTCAAACTGAAACAGGACACAGCTTTCCCTCCTATGGCTTTCTGAAAAAAAGACATTAGTTCATTGATTTTTGTATGCAACTACAAGAAACGGAATAGGATATAACAACCACAACCCCCCACACCAAATATACATGTTAGTAACCTACCCACTTAATGTCACTCAAACACATCTCTCTCCCTTCATTTCCTCATTCCAAGGTGTCCTTATTAATCTTCTGTAACACCAGTGATATCAGATCCTATCTGGACTAGATGCTAGACTAGAATTTTTCAAACCTTAATATGCATAATATGCATATGAATCACCTGGGGATCTTGTTAAAATGCAAATTCTGATTCTGTAGGTCTGAGGCAGGACACAAGATTCAACACTGTAATAAGCTCCCAAGTGAGGTAGAGGCGTAGGTCTGCACCCACACCTAAAGTAGCAAGATGCCAGAGAACATTCTGGAAGTGTCAGTCTAAAGTACCATCAAATCAGCACTACCAACAGCAAAGAAGTGTGGGATTCTCAAACTTTTACCAACTTTCTTTGAAATACTGTCTCTGGGTGTGGTACTACTTTCTCTGGGTCTGTGCTTTACATTTCTGGCCCTTGGCTTATCTGCTAAGGACTTCCTGTATGCCTCAAGCCACATACCAGTCTGTATTTGCCTAGGACTTCTAAGACCTTTGCTTGATGGTGAGGGCACTAGCGTTACAGGGACTCTTGTTCAGTGATGTCAGTGGCTCCCAGGATTCCCCTGGCTCTCACCTGCTTCCTTCTGTACCCTGTTCACATACTTCCCTAGGTTGCAAAGACTTGCTCAGCTTTTGGATAACGAATTTTCCTCTATATTTGGGTTTGAGTCTAGGCAAAAGACTCTCCAGGGTGTGGGTCTCATGAGTATAACACCCATGTTCACCCCACAAACAGGCTTGCTGTTTGTTGTAGGTATCCCAGAGCATATGTCCATTGCTCCTGTCAAAAAACCCTCCCTGTTCAATCCCCCACTGATCTCAGTTTCTAGTCTAAATAATGACTCTGATTTCAGATATTTATGGAGCAAAGACAACTACATTCTTTGCTTCCCATAAAGGTTCAAGCATCTCCTCCTGCATCTGCCAAGGATTCTCCAGCCCCACCGGATTTCTCTGTCCTGCAGAGAAAAGCTTGCTAGCTCTCTGCTGCCCTCTCGTGGCATCTGTCAGCACAATGTTCACATTGGCCCTTGGTTGATCCTGATGAACCTGGAGGAAGGAACACCTTTGGGGAGTCAGCAGATCAAACTAGCCCGGTCAGCTGGACATCTACCACCCTTTTTACTGCTTTCTTTCAAATACAGAAGGCGAACAGCCCTAACAGAGTTTTGCTTCTAACCTTGAAATTCACAAAAGCGCAAAGGAGGGAAACTCTGGGGCATGCTTTAAAGATCAAAGAGAAGCCCATTTGGCTAACCAGAGCCTGCAGCCTAGCCGGAAGGATTTCAAGAGATCTTGTTCCCTGGGCCCCACTCTAGTTCAGCTGAATAAAAAGATGACTGAGGGTGGTCCTAATTGCTGGTATTTTAGCAGCATTCCTGGTGATTCCAATGCATATGAAGAGTGCCTTTGGTGGACTGTAAAACTTAAGGAAGCTGGGAACTACAAGCTGGTCATACTATAGATAATGTTAAGCGACACATTGTAATTTGTAAAGAACTTCACAACCAGTTTTCAGGAACCATCCCCAGGAAAACCCTGAACAAAAAGAGCTCTTGCTTGGTGTCCAGTGCTTGTGGGTCAGTTCTTCAACCTCAGGCTGACCCTCTTCCCCTGCGCTGTTCAGACTACCTCTGTGCTTAGCATTAACTCTTCATGCTGATAGACAGAGGACAAACAGCCCTAGCTAGATGCTGCCCCTCCACCCTGTCCACTCAAGGAAGAAGTCTCCCTCAACCTCACGCTCTGCAAATCCTACATTCCTCTCCTCAGTCAGCTGCTTCTATGGAATAGAACCAACCCAGATGTTGGAAGTTTGGGTGGGTAAGACAAGCAGAGCCAAGAGTAAAAGTCACACAGCTACGTTTTTCAACTGGCTTGTTCATACAGTCTTGTTCTCCAGGTGGCTTGTCCTGCTAATGCTGCATCTGCTATGTCCAGATTCCATGAAAAATCATGTCTCTCGCCTCAACTCTGATCTTTCTCATCCTATTCAGTAGCATGCGCACACACACACATACACACACAATCTGCTTGGTCCATTCTCTTGTGTACTAGTAGGTCACACTCAGCATACCATCATTTTCTTCGCTTCAACATGGTAGGTTGAGTTCTCCACCTCTCTGACCTAGGCTGTCTCTCATCTTCTATTTCTGTGTGGCCCAGAAAAGGGTGAGGATAATACTTGCACACAGTGGGTGTTCTGTAAATATTTGCCAGGTGTATTTCCCATAAATAGCTAGTCCAATCCTTGGAAATAAAATCCAAGTTCTGCTAGATATCTCTTGATGGCACCGTTGATTCTGTGTCTTCCCCTTCAGAGATGCTCACCCCACATCCCTTACTCCGAAACCAGACTCCTTTGTGCTTCTTGTTTCTTGCAACACACAGGATCCTTTCCATTCTCTACATGACTTCACACTACCTTTTCTTCCCAATTGTGTTTACTCTCCTCAGCTGGAAGATCTCTAGCAACTTCAAATTTGCATTTTTAATTAGGCATTGCATTGAATTTTTACTCTGTTATTCTGAGTTCTTCTTGCATTTAAGCTACCTAGGACTGTATGAACAGCTGTATGCATATGAATAAGAGAATCTATTTTAAAAAAAAATCTCTTAAGCCTTAATATTCTATATGAAGCAATGTCATTTTTTTCCTTCTTCACATGAAAAGGTTGCCTATTATTTTTAAGGTGAAAACAAAGGCTCTCCTCAGGCAAAACCTGCCTTATCCTAGACCCCTTCTAGCAACACACATTATTTAAAGTCAGGTAGAGCATTGCCCAGGATGCCCTTTCCAGAGCAAGTGGAACACAGCACTCTATTTTGCTCAGTCTTTCTCCACAAGGCTTTACCCTAAATCTTGCCTGTGGTGGCCTCTCCCATGCCCACATGGGATGTTCTTTCTGGGTGGGAATAAATCTCATTTTGGTGAATGTTTACTGAACACCCACTGTGCACAAGTGTGCAAAGTGTTATCCACAGCCTTTCCTGGACCATGCAGAAATAGAAGGAAGATGAGAGACAACCTAGGTAGTTGAGGTGGAGAACATTAAAAGGAAAATGACAGTATTTTGAGTGCAACCTACTGGTACACAGAAGAAGGGACCAAAGAGAGAAAGTGCTGCTGCTGCCTCTGAATAGGATGAGAAAGATGAGAGTTGAGGAGAGAGACATGCACTTTCATAGAATCTGGACATTGCAGACACCATTAGCAGGCTGTCAACTGGAGAACCCAGGTGTCTGCATTCCCCTGCCCTCCAGCTAAGCATCTTTCACAGCTCCCTTCCCTGCACTTGAACTCTCTCCTGCCCTCTCTTGCTGCCCTCCTCTGATGAGTTAGCCATCTGTGAACTCTTACGAGTCTTCTCACCTTCCTTCTCTGGGCTGTACTACACTACTTCAAGTCTAATAGTGCTGACGAGCACGGGATGAGCCAGAGAATGATGTGGTGAGGAATATGATCTATTGTTCAAATGAACTAAGAAAACAAAATGACTGCCAACCAGAAACAAAAAGGTGGGGTAGACACAGCTATGTGAACAGGTGATAGAGGTCTACAGGGAACTGAGAGAGGAAGCTGTGTTCTAAATATTCTTGACTACCAGCTCTATCAGCAAGCCTCCAGGTTACTAATGGTATTCCTCATGCCAAGCTATTTAGCTGTTTATGTTCCACTGTTCATATTCACTAAATATGACTAATATTATTTCCATGTTATTTTTGTTAACAGTTCTACTAAGGACTCTGCAAAGGTATTTACATATATTTTGTTTCTTACTCCTTCTAAGATTCACAAGAGATAAAATGTATTGTAATCCCATTCTACAGATGAAAAATCTGATTATTGAGGCAGTTTAAAAATTATCTCTGTGTGCTATGTTGACTGAGATATTAACAAAATGAAGTTAAGTAGTTAGGTAGTAGATGTATAGACAGGAGGTTGCCAGGCTTATGTAAAGACTGGGCATGATGGAACAAACAACTTCAGAGGAGAACTTGCAGTTCACATAAGTGTGATAAGAACCAGTGTTGAACATCAGCATCTCATGCTGAAATCTTACTCTGTAATTACTAGTTGCTCCCAGACACTCACCTTTTCTGATCTTTGTAAAATGAAGATTAAAAATAAAACCTACCTCATAGATAAAATGCTCAGTAGAATGTCCAGTAGACAGTAAGTGCTAGGTATTATTATTGGTGCCATTGTTTAAGAATCCACATATTTTCTCCCAGTAGATGAGAGATGATTCAAAGTCACAGCCCCCACATGTCACTTAACATGTGAATAAAACTCAGTGATATTTTTAAGGGCACAGAAAAAATGGCACTTGGATAGAAGCACAATTTGAAGTTCTTAGAATGTACAACAGGCATAGTAATGGATGGTGCTGGGCAGCCCCAAGGGCAACCTGACTAGGCCAAAGTCCAGGAAGAAGAAAATAGGGAAATTGCAGTTTCCTTGCTCTGTCCTTACTATGCACAAGCATGCGTGCTATGTATGGGTCTCCTTACATGGCTGAGCCACACACATGCATGCTATTTATGCATCTCCACTGACTGGAGGCCTCTTTCCTGAAGCCTCTTCACATCTTAGGTGTTCAGATCTTCACACTGACTTTGCAACCCCGTTGAAGGTCCCCAAACAACTAAACAGCAAAGATACTGATTAGCAGGCAGGAGAGCCAACGCCCCACAGCTTCGGTAGTGCACGGCAGAGGGAAGGGCACAATAGATCAAGTCTTAAGGTAAAATCAAGTCATATCTGATGGGTTAAGGCTGGCTAGCTCTGTGCTTTTCACTTCAGGACTCCATGAACCATTAACTTTGGCGTACAGTTTATTGGGTTTTTTGTTTGTTTGTTTGTTTTGTTTTGTTTATTTTTATCCCTAGCTAGTTTTCTGCAGTATTTTGCCATAAACTCTTTGAAAAAGAAAAAACAATGCATTTGTTTCATATATTTGGGAAGAGGGAGATTACATTAGGAGTAAGCTTTATCTATTTTTGAAGTCTCTTCCTTAATGTAATTCACTAGCAAAGACCCTGATGCACAATTCAACAAGCCGAGGATAACCCAGGGTGGCGGCCAAGTTTCCTGGTATTTCTATAATAAGCATATTATAGTGGTGGGATGTCTTGATGTGAAATGGGAGGAGTTAGCTAAGTCTTTTGGTGTATAAATCATGCTATATACCAAAAGACATTCCTCTATTTTTCCTGTGTAGATAATGTTTAACTTGTGGGAGTGGGTGTGGCCTTATTGGAGGAAGTGTGTCACCGAGCCTATCTTGAACACTTGAAACCTCAAAGCCCAGTGACACACTTCCTTCAACAAGGCCACACGTCCTAATAGTGCCACTCCTTATGAGTCCATGGTGGCCATTTTCATTCAAACCACCACAGAGAGGCACTGGAGTCTTGAGTAAGCAGTGCCTTATTCTTGGTGCCTGTGGAGCTGGACTGGCTGGACCAGCAAGAGTGGAGCATGCATCTCTCACAATTCTGTGGCTACTTCTTCACAAAATATTTACAATGACTATCTACACCTATACTTCCTACATTTTGACTGCGTGTGTGTGTGTGTGTGTGTGTGTGTGTGTGTTACTGTTGATTTCTTGGGCTAGATAACCTGTAGTTACTTGACAGAAGACTTCCCTTTTCCTGCAACCATGTTAAATTGTTAGGAGAGACCTCAGATTGAGACCCTCCTCCAGACCTCACACTTTTTAAATGGTTTGAATTTCTGGGTGCTCTGAGTAAAATCATTTTCCTCTTACTCTACTTCTTTTTGTTTATAGGTGCTTTGACTGTTCTATGCTGTTTAAAGATTTATTTTGTTATTTTTATTTTTTATTGTGTGTGTATGCATGTGGGGCAGGTATGCACATGAGTGAGATACCTGAAGACTACAGAAGAGTGCCTTAGATGCCCTGGAGCTGCAGCTACTGGCAGTTGTGGGTTGCTGGGAATTGAACTCTGTTCATCTGGAAGAACAGCAAATGCTCTAACTCCCAAGCCATTCCTCAAACTCCCTGGTTTTGTAATTTTATGATTGCATTGGACTAAACATGTACCTCTGGAAGTGGAGTGTATTAAATATTAAGAACTGCAGAGTAAAAGAAGAATTTCCAGCAAGACACTCACTTCTCTCTTCTCTGAACCCCAGAAACCCCTATTCCCAAGAATAACTGTGACTGAGACCTGTCTATGTGCCAGGTTAGGTGCCCGAGACTTTTGGGCCCTCTAAACTTCCATAGACTAAGAGGCTTACAAGGAAGAAAAGTTCATTTCCCAGTCATGGAGGCCACCACATCCAAGGTCAAGGCATTGGCAGAAGTGGTGGCTGATAAAGGCCACTTGCCTAATTTATAAAGGGAAGCTGTGCCTTTCTATGCTGGAAGGAACTAGCTAGCTCCCTGAGGTTCCCTTTATAAGGGTATTCATTGTACATACAAGGACTCTATTATTGTGTTTGATCATTTCTAAAAAGCCCCAGCCATAGATACCATGATTTGAGGGACAATGATTTACACAGATTTAGAAGGTCCTACACATTTAGACCACAGTGTCAAGCTAGAGCTAGAATTATCTATAAGAATAGCACACAGGTTTGGGAGCCTCTTGGGTCAACCTGCCATGATTGATTATAGACCAAGAACCAGTTGTAGAGCAACCCTGAGGCAGAAAGATGAGTTGGAAGGCACAAGCAAAAGGTCCACTCAGACATTTTCAAACATACGTTTATATGGTAAATTTATTTGAATTCAACCACTTTAATTTCTAAATGTTACAATGGCAGACTTTTACAAATAAAAATATTAAATATTTATCTGTTTAAAAACAGATATTTTCATCCCTTCAGCATTTAGGCTGATTCTATAACTTGGCAATTTGAAGTCATGCCAGGATAAATACAGGAGTGCAGCTATGTCAGTAGCAAGCTCTTTTGGCTATACACCCAAGACTTGGTTCATACAGTAGTTCTATTTTTACTTTTGTGAGGACCATCTACACTGGTTTCTATAGCAGCTGGACTAATTTACATTCCTACCCACGGTGAAAAAACATTCTTCCCTTCCCCCAAATAGCCATTGTTCCAGTGGTATCTTCATTTGCTCATTTGTTTTTAGAGACATGGTCACCCTAAGTACCAAAGGATACCTCAAACTCACAGCAACCTTCCTATTTCAGCCTCCCAAGTTGTAAGTTTTATTTTTGTTTGTCTTATTTTGTTTCCCCCTATTTTTCTTTGGATGCTGTTATGAACAGAATTGTTTTTCTAACATCTGTTTTAGTGAGTTCTGTCTGCTGTGGGATGTCTTTCTCTATGCCATGAATATGTTTTATTACCATTAGTTAATAAAGAAGCTGCTTTGGCCTATAGCAAGGTAGGATATAGCCAGGCAGGAAATCCAAACAGAGATACAGGGAGAAGAGGGCGGAGTCAGGAAGAAGCCAGCGAGCTGCCCAATAAACGAGATGTGAAAGTTCCAGTAAGCTACTAGCTTACATAGATTGGCTTAATTTAAGATGTAAGAACAAGCTGGTAGTAAGCCTGAGCCATAGGTCAAACCGTTTGTAATTAATATTAAGCCTGAGTGATTATTTTATAACCTGTTGCGAGACCAAGTGGGACAGAGAAAAGGCTCTGGCTACAGAGTTCACGACTGGTGTGTGGAAAAGCCACTGATGTTTGTATGCTGGTTTTGTGTCTTGTTTATGCTGAAAGTGCTTACCAGATGATAAGGTCTTCTATAGTCTATTGTCATCTAAGTGTAGAATTGTGTCATTTGATAGCAGTGATAGTTTTACTTTTTCCTTTCACATTTGCATACCCTGTATTTCTTTTTCTTGTCTTGTTGCTTTAACTAAGACTTCAAGCACTGTTCAAGGGTATCCAACATTTTGATAGCACGACACCACCTTGGCATCGACAAAGTTCACACTTGAGAGTTTGAGCTACTAAAAGCACTTTTTCAACATCTTATAATATTTTAATTATGTTTATGATCTGGGGTTAGGTCATATTCATTCCTATGTTCAGTCACATGTCTGCAAGCTACAGGTTGTATACACTTGTGACTAGATTGAGTAAGAGCATGAAGAGTCTTATGTCATTCCTGATTTTAACTTGTGCTTTTCCTAGAAGGTTTTTGTTTATATATTTTAAAGGATAACTTTTCCGTATAAAATAATTTTAGTTGTCAGCTACTTATCCTTGGGGTTTGAAATACATTTGCTCTTTTCTGTCTTTTAGGAAGTTTTTTTCCTTGTTTCTATGGGGGAATGGTATAATGGTAGTAACTCTTGCCTTTGTAAGTAATTTGGCTGTACACCTGTTCACCCAGATACTTTTTACCTCTTCACGGAGCTTGTGTTGCAGTTCCTATTTGTATATCCTCAATTTCCACCTTCAGCACTGCCTGAACTTTCCATTTTTCAGACAAATGTCCCCAGTGAATGTCCACGCCACAAAAAGATTCCTGAGCCTACAGTGATTCTCAGGATAATTGTTTCCTTAGCTATTGGAGATGGGATAAGATTGGGGGCTTGGTGGCAGAAAGAGTCACAGGATTCTGCTTCCTATGACTAAAAGATTTGACTATAAGACATCTCTCAAGATGACCCCACCATAGCACCAGTGAATGATGTGGGAAGTGCGGGGTCTCTTCTATAGAATCTACTTTCCATGCAGATGATAGATATCCCATCTCAAGCTATATTTTTGCAAAGTGCCAGACTGAACACCCACGGATGTCACTGAGGTTTTACTTTTCTCCTTTGCTTATAGCCCCACTGTGCTGTCTCCTCTTCTGCCATTTTATTTAACTTCTAGTCTCAGAGTCCGCTTCTTTTCCAAATCTGAAATTCAATGATCTGCATTTCTCTACATTTCTGTCTACTGTATGCTATTGCCCTCCTGTGTCTTTTCATGCCATCCACCTTTCACCACAGCCAACCCCTGTTTCCTGTGCTGTGTGTCAGACTAATGTAGAATCAGAGCAAGTATCAGGTGTCTCTATGATGTGACAGCTTACATTTCTCAAGCTGTGATATTTTAAGCATGAATATCTCTGTTGTCACTACCAATAAGCGACCAACACACACCTCATTGAACCAGAGTCTCTTGCTGAACCCAGAGTTAGCCAACTACACCTACTCTAAGTAACAAGCTTGCCTCAGAGCCCCTTGTCTCTGACTTCCAAGAGCTGAGATTATAGGCAGGCCCCCATGCTTGGCTTTTATCTGGGTTCTAGGTGCCCAATGTCTTCATGATTATTCAGGAAGCAATTTGCCCACTGAGCCAGCCCCATACATTATGAATCACATAAGTAATCTCCAACAGTAAGTTTTGGGGGGATTATATACTTAATAGCAAGTTAAACTATGGCATTATATTGTGCATGTAGATAAACATGCACACACACACACACACACACACACACACACACACACACTCACACTCACACTCACAATGGCCCAGGCCAGGCAGGAACTGAGACACAGAAAAGAGTCCCTATTCACATAGCAGGTAAACTCTAAGAAAAGAAGAAGAAATCAGTCCCAGCAGACTTGAAGGCTCCATTCTAGGAATATGGCTTGCGGTTCTATCAGAGGCTTTCTGTCAATGTTTTAGTGACTTAGAGAAACAAAGCTTCCCTCTGCCCAGCACAACAACCAGTTATTGCCCAATCTCTGCTTCTTTTCATTGTTAACAGTCCACCTTATGCCCCTGCTTCCCCTTGTGCCCATTCTGGCCAGAAGAAAGCTCATCTTTTATGGATTGCTCTTTATGCGGACCAGGTTTTCCATTGCATGAGTTCTATTCCTTGCTAATTGGACTTCCAGTAGGACTCTACCCTCCTCCCAATCAGCTTGGCCTCATTCTTCCTCATCATAACATACCCATCAGAAACTGCTCCAGGAGGAATATGAAAGAAGAGTGACAGTAGCATTTCCTTTTCTGTCCTCTCCTGTAGTTTTCCTTTTTTATTTATTTATTTATTTATTTATTTATTTATTTATTTATTTATTTATTTATTTATTTTTTGGTTTTTCGAGACAGGGTTTCTCTGTGTAGCTTTGCGCCATTCCTGGAACTCACTTGGTAGCCCAGGCTGGCCTTGAACTCACAGAGATCCTCCTGGCAGAGCCAGGAGGATCT
>CABHPR010141279.1:18239-45363 GCA_902168415.1 Peromyscus melanophrys
TTTATTTTTTGGTTTTTCGAGACAGGGTTTCTCTGTGTAGCTTTGCGCCATTCCTGGAACTCACTTGGTAGCCCAGGCTGGCCTTGAACTCACAGAGATCCTCCTGGCTCTGCCTCCCGAGTGCTGGGATTAAAGGCGTGCACCACCATCACCCGGCCTGTAGTTTTCCTTTTGAAGATCATCCTGGGAAGTAGATATTACAAGGTAATTTATCACTTACGTTATTATTTATTAGGTAGCAGCACCACCCGACAGTATCTCACATATCCACCTTGTATCCTTGTAGCTGTAAGTTTTTTCTGGTCCTGCCCAGCCCCATGGGCCCCACAGCTGCTTATAAAATAATCACTCAGAAGCTTATTAATTAAAACTACTTGGCCATTAGCTCAGGCCTACCACTGACTAGCTCTTACATTTAAACTCAGCCAATTTCTGTTAATCTATGTGTTGTCATGTGTTCCATGGCTTTACCTGTGTGCCAGCCATTACATGCTGCTCCCTGGACGGCAGACTGACATCTCTATATCTCAACCCACATGAGACATGAAGTAGAAAGCTGTTTTTGGCTCCATTATTGTGTGTTTAGAAGCCCTTTTTAAACTCTTTTAGGACTTACGGAAATTCGAGAGCTCCATGTTGGTACACCAAATGTAGTTGGAATGTTTCCTGGCCCCGCAGCCGCTCAGACCCAAATGAACACAAAGAGGCTTGTGTTAATTACAAACTGTGTGTTCTAATGGCTCAGGATTCTTGCTAGCTAGCTTTTACATCTTAAATTAACCCATTTCTATAAATCTATACTTCGTCATGTGGCTTGTGGCTTACCAGTATCTTTACATCTTGCTTCTCATGGTGGCAGCTGGCAGTGTCTCCATCCAGCAGCATGTAGCCCAGAATGGCAACCATGAAGAAATAAGAACCCTCAATGCCATGGTATGCAGACTTGAGCTACAGTATGGCGAGTTCATGACATAATGGCTTGAGTGCAGCATGGCGGATTCCTGCCACTGTAAAAAGTGGCATCTGCAAGCCATGTAGCATGGTGCATGGTGGTGGATATAGCTTTTGCTAGTACAAAAAAATGAGCTTTCTGGGCTATAAGCTGCTGAATGGAGACACTGCCAGCTGCCACCATGAGAAGCAAGATGGAAAGATACCAATAAGCCACAAGTCACGTGGCAAAGTATAGATTTATAGAAATGGGTTAATTTAACATGTAAAAGCTATCTAGTGAGAAGACTGAGCCATTAGGGCATACAGTTCCTAATTAATATAAGCCTCTGTGTGTTCATTTGGGTCTGAGTGGCTGCAGGAAAACTGGAGGGCTACATATCCTGGCTACCTGGAGGCCCTCAAACAAGAAGTGGGATTCAGATCTAGAATACCAGAAGAAAAAATAAAAAGTTAAAAAGAAAAAAATGCTACCCAGTATAGGTGCTTTTTAATTTTTTTTAAACTTTGTTTTTGCTGAATGAGGTGTCTTGGTTTTCTAATTTAAACCAGGTGCATAGTTGCTATGTATGTGCAATTAATCTTTTAATAGATAATGAATTAATCATGTATGTGGTGCTTCTAATCATTGTGGGGTGTAATTTGAGGTTCTGTGAGGAATAGAGGGAAGAGAGGATATGCTCCTGGCTCATGGGGAAAAAAGATGGTTCTGTAGGAAGAACTAAGTATGTCTATGAAATGAAAATGTGCAACAGTTAAAGCTAAATACAGCTCAAGTCATATAGAAAAGCAGTTTTCCGAGCAGGGAGGAGGCAGAAGCAGGTACTGTAAATATGGTTTCTAGCTAGGAAGGCAAAAATTTGAAGCTGATCTGAAAAGTGGTGGTTAGCATTCAAACCACTGATGGCTTAGAAAATGACTCTTGAATTGCCTAATAAAGAAAAATAGCAAAGAGGAAATATGGAATGCTTTGGGGAGCACTGAGTAAATCCTTCAGATGACAGTGGGGTTTCCAAACCACCCCTTAAGTCAAGTTCTGGGCTGGGCCAAAGCAGATGCACAAGACTTGGTGACTGCACACTCAGGTCCTGACAACATAAATGAGTCCTTTAACTCTATAGTTTGTCTTATCCACAATTTACATTTTTTTGAATGTAGCTTCTAAGCAAGCATTTCCAGAAGCCCTCCAGGCAGCTGCCTATATCAGTTTGGCTCTGTGCAAAACATGTCTTGGAATCTGCAGCTAATGAGTGACTGGAGAGCAAACGTGAACAGTGATTGAATAGTAGTCACGTACAGGCTCAGTTGATCATGCTTCAGGGACCCACAGTGTTGTTTTGAGATCCCTTGGCTTTTCCCTGATAAATTAGTTACACTATTTATAATATGCCAATAGCCTAATTATAAGAATGTTTATCTCTTGTGTGTGGAAGGTGTGTGCATTGATGTAGGAATTGGTGCAGGCCTCTGTGCTGCTTCTAAGTCCCTGTGCAACCTTGAACCATCATCTCCTCTCCCTGAGCCAAATTGCTTCATCTACAAAAAGACAAAAAGGATGAGAGTCTTCTCAAAATGACTGGAAATCAATTTGGGGAAAACATACAGAAAACTGCAAACTCTAAGGCACTGTGTCATTTCTATCATTTTCATCCTAATTTGTTAAATTATTAATTGATGATGTTACAGAAGTTCATCATTAACACCCTGCATCATCAAACTCTAGAGAAACAACCCTGAACTTTATCTGGTTAGAGTTGTAATTGCAATACTGTCTGCTTGACCAGGACTATTAGAAAGGGTTCCTATGAACTATATCATTAGCACCCTAACTCAGTGAGGTGGGTACCACTGCCATCCATACTCAGTTGATGGAAAGGACAGAAGACTGAGGCAACTTGCCTATTAAAGATCAGAGATAGGATTCCAACCCACTCAGTTTGACTCTATAACCCATAATTAAAGTAATATAATTCTCTGAATAAATAAAAACACCCAAACTTCATAATTTCCATGAAGATCTGTGGGTCACAAATGTAAAACTCTCACTTTGCAATGAATAACAGGCAAACTTTTTTTATTATTCAGAATTCATAATTCAGTCATACATCTTTCTGATACTGCAGCTATTCTTCAGGAAACATACATGCAGTCCTTAAATGGAACTCCTTAGTCCCTACTTTTACTCTGCCTCTTTCCATCATGAATACCAAGAGCATCTAAATTGGGAAGTGTTAAGACTGGAGTCCAATGGGCTCCAGTCTCCTCCAGCCCAGGGGCTTCCATCTGTCTCCCAGCCAAGTAACTTCTTACAGAGAACAGGATGCATGTTCAGAACGTGCAACTGCACCATCTTGAAAATTGAATATTCTTTAGTGGAATTTCATCATACTTTAGAAGCCATGACACCTCCGCCAGAACTGGTAATGTAACCATAAGGACACTCACTGCTGAAACAGGCCACAAGGAGCAACTGCAAAGAGCTGTTCGTAGAACCATCCTGTAGAGCTGTGTCCACAAAGCAAATACTCTTTAGCACTTTAACCAACTGCTCCTTCCTTCCTTTCTTTCTCCTTCCTTCCTTCCTTCCTTCCTTCCTTCCTTCCTTCCTTCCTTCCTTCCTTCCTTCCTTCTTTCCATCAAACAAAACCTTAGCAGGTAGTTCTCTGGACTATCACAGCAGGCCAAGGTGCCCCGGGGGATGCATGCAGCTTGGGAAGAGCCAGTGGGGATCACAGGAACAGCGGGGATTCTGGAATAATAATTTCCATTCTATAAATTTTGGACTACATGTAATCCACTCTTAAATCACTTTTGTGGGATGAGAAAAGGACAGATTTCAACAACATATAACACAACACCCATTTTCTGCTCCCAGTAAAGCCGCTACAGAAAAGTTATCATGACCCACAGTGTCAGCTCTCTACTTTGACAACATTTTCCCTGGTAGCATGAAAAATATGCCATCTATAAAACTGAATGGAATTTACTTAAATGTCTTTCTCATTCTCACTCTTCCTTCATGAAAGTGTTGAAGTGTTCAAAGGAACAAGTGTAGTGACTGAACTTCGGCAAGAGGAGTATGGACAAATGGGGAAGAAGTTCCTACCCCAGCAAGGATGTACAAGGCAGGAGACAAGGAACATTGACACCATCCTAGAAATGGTAACACCTCCACTCTGACATCCTTCCATCCTCCTTGGAGAGGGCTGCATAGACAGCTGTGGCAAACGTCTGGCAGGACTTCCATGGTCTGCTATCACATTCTCTTGTTCTGACCTGCCTTTGAATTTGGACTTGCTTGGTTCCATAGCTCCTCCCCATCTTCCCTGTCAATCATCCTTCAAAACTATTAATCTAATTTTTCCTTCCCTCGTTTCTTGGTCTCCAGAATCCACTTCCATGATGCCACTCACTGCTCCAGTCAGAGCCAGCCACTGCTCCTGCCTCTTATTTATGTGCCAGGGTAGAAAACATTATGTCCAGATGTATAGAATATTCAGGGATTCAGAACAGGCATTTGGCAAATCACAGACAGCAATATCAAAGCAGTCTGAAAATACACAGTATGTGCTAAAACTGAACAAAGAGGCAGGGAGTTCAAAGGCACGCAATGTCACTCAAGCTATTTTGTAAGAGTGTGATGACAGCTGAGCCTTCCTCTAGTTGACAAGCTCCCAATGCAATGCAAGCACAGTGGCCAGAATTTGGTTTTCTAAGGTGCAGGGGACAACCAACTATCTGCCAATGAAGGTATGTGTATGCTATCACTTCACCGGATGATACACAGAGGATGCCCACATGGGAGAAGAAGTGTACCCTATGACCTGCAGAGAGACAAGAGTCCAGTGTTTGCAGCTGACATTGCTGTGACACAGCTGAGAACTTAACCGAGCCATGTGGCTCCCCCTCCTTCCTGTCTTGCCCCATGTTCATATCACTATCCTATGGGGAGCGACCTTCCTGGAAGCTTTAGTTTTAAAAGCCCCTTAAGGTTTCAGTTTGAAAAGTCATCCTGGACTTAGACTGACTTTCTAGTGGAAGAAGCTTAAACCTTGTTCATTTGGGAGAACAAAGAAGAGGGTTTGGGAATCCCAAGGCTTCAACTGCCAGCTGTCTTACATTTTTTTTGCTCACATTTTTTTTCTCTCTTCCCCAGCAAGATTAAGATGAGTGAAATAATTTCTTTCTTTTTAGTTATCATTGAAACGTTCACGTTTTCCATTACTGTCAATTTCTTGAAACTTGTCTCATTAGCATTTTTGGAAGAGTGAAAAAAAAAGAAGAAAGAAAGAAAGCTTTCACAAAGGAAAAAAGACTGCGCCTGATCCCTAAATGCAAGAGTCATCATGAGATGTCACTGACATCAATTTATACTCTCCCATCTTCACTTCTGTTTTCTTGGTTCCTCTTTTAATATTGTGGCACCTGGGAACCAAACCCAAGGCAGTTTAATTTAAAAAGATAGAAAGAAGCAGCCTAGCCTATAAAGCATCCTGGAAGCAGGGTGTAAGAAGGGATTGTGGGGCTCGTAAAGGTTTGAGAATGAAGGAAGCAACACCCAAAGTGTCATGGCTTTCGTGTCTATAAGGGTGGTGAAAGGAGAGCTGGGTTAGTGAGCAAATCCAAGGATCCCCATGTCTCCTTATACCCAGCAGGTAAGAGCACTCAGGGATGTAGACCTGATCAGTGCCTTATTTCTTAGAACCTAAAATAATTTCCCATAAATGCATAGATTATGGCTAAGGAGCACATTAGTCTATGATTTGGGATCATTTCTCCAAGAAGAAAAAAAGTTGCAAAATCCAGAGCAGGAACCCATTTCACATCCAGAAGTTACCTTAGCTGATGGAGTGATTTTCTTGTGAAACTTGGATAATGTCAGTGAGTAACTGTGGGTCTTATAGGAGGCAGCAATCACAGACAGAAGACAGGTAGACCCCCCCCCCACTTGCAAACCAAAGAAGGAGGGTTGGTCCAATCTGGAGTTCTTAACTCTTTATCTCCATCTTCTGTGTGATATTTGCTGCCAATCCCATTGTATGCCACAGCAGGACATAGAAGACCAGCATTTCTGTTGGTAATTTCTCCCTATTAAAGAAAAAAGGGTAAAATCCAATGTCGTCATTGCCCACAATCTGAGAAGTGCAGCTTGCTGAGCAGTGCTTGAGAAGTATGGCAAACAAACCTTGGGACCATGGCTTTAGGCCTCAGTCATTTCACAAACCCTCTATTTATGAGTGTGAGCATTTCGTGTTGTTTAGGCTTTAATAAAACACATTAATGAATGTGTTTTATTAATTCAGAAAATAACATCCAATGTCTTCTGTGCTTCAGACATGTTTCTCCAGAGCTAAGATGCTATTCATTAACAAACCTAAGCAAGCCTCTGCCTCTACAAAGCTTCCAGGCAAGGACAAATTTAAGATAAATTATTAAGATGTATAGTGCATTAGCAGGTGATAAACATCACAGGGAAAATAAGTCCTAAAAGCAAAGTGAGGTGATGGGGCAGGAGAAAGGTTTGGCCACATGGTATGATCAGTGGTGGTCTATAATGATGCCATTTGAAGGAAAAGGAACCAGCTCTGCAGCTACTTGCAACCAGGGTGACCCCAGTCGTAGGATCCTTTGCAGAATCTTGTCCATAACACAATGCACAGAGTGGGGGTGGGGGAGATGAGTACAGAATTACCAGGCACCCTTGTCACATTGAGTTTTCATTAAGACATTGAATTTTTATCCAAAGTACAAGAAAATCCCTGGAAGACTTTAAAGTAGGAATAACAAGATCTAATTTAATATTTTTAAAAGACCTTTCTGACATTAATAGTGAGACTAAACTCTGGAGGACAGAGGCAAAACTAGGATCTTGTAGTTTTCTGACAATTAAGATAAAATACCTTTTTTGTAAAATAAATTATCACTGAAGGGCACAGGGTTGTAACTGTGTATTCTGTCTTCAAATGCTTCCCTTTGGCTCCTAGAAGCAGGTCTTTTGACGGCCTTTGATGCTGGATCAGTTTTCATCAGAATATTCTAGGTGTCGTGTTCATTGCTTTGGAATATAAAAAAAAAATGAGAAGAACCTGTGACCTCAAGGCCTTTTTTATAAGTTAGAAATACAAGTTTTTCCAAATGCCCAAAAAGATAATAATTTTGAGAACGCTAATTAATATCATAATGACCTTTGTAAAACAAAGTATCTTAAATTGCTCCCAGCATAGAGTATCCTATGAACAGGATCTTCTGATAAGTGTGACAGCAACCATGTTTCTGCATACAGGACAGTGACAGGATACTTGAGAGACCTCTCTCATTTACAAAGAAAGAAACATCTCCAGCTCACACCGCTACAAAAGACCAGAGGTGGGATTTTTTGGGTTGATCTAAAAGCTCCCTTCATGGCTCTAAGTGGAGTATTCTATATGAAGGGACTCTACACAGGTGCAGCATGGCAAACATGGCTCTGGAAGCTCCTGCCCTTCTCCCCCATTCCCTCTGCCTTGCTAAAAACATTTAGGTTACATTCTTAAAGCTAGCCACCAAGGTTTATTCCCTTATTTGGCCACTTCCTCCTCCTGAGACTGACTACCAAGGTCCAGTTATCAAAGTATTAAAGTCCAGCAATCAAAAGCCCCTTTTGGCCACCCTAATTAGCATGTCCAATCAAAATTAAACACCTCATCCTAACAAAGGCTTCCCCTTTTACCTTTATAAGCTGCCATTTGCCTATGTGCCACATCTGTCTCCTCTCTATCCAGAGGCAGCCCTTTGTCCCTCCAAATACCCCTTTCCCCCTCTCCCTTGTTTCTTTCCCCTTCTCCCTCATCCTCTGTCTCCTGATTTTGTCTCTTATTCCCTGCCTGTTGTTTTTATCTAAGTTGTTATATTACCAATAAAGACTCAGAAGTCAGATATTGGGGTGAAAACCTGATAGATCAAAGAAACAGAGGAGAAATGACCAGCTGACCCTCCTTTTTTTTAAACCAGAGACCCAGCAAGTTCATCTCTCTCCACATGTCCCAGATCAAAAAAAAACCACTAAGTCCCTCCCCACTCCTTCCTGTGCCTCTCTATCTATGTCCCTGGGTCCTCCATACTCTCTATGGCTAATTCTTGTCAACTAATTATTGGCTCTGCCCCATGATGCAAGGTTAACTTTATTAACATAGTCTCAGAATTTCATAATGTGATCAAATATCCTGCAGCATTTCCCCCTTTTTGTCTAAATGAAAATGAAAGGTTTTAACACAGTAAAACTATAAATAATAAAAACAATTATTAGTTATTGTCTAAATAAAAAGGAAAGGTTTTAACTCTAACACAATAAATATATACAAAAAACAATTATCAAGTAAAAATTACAACTAAAATGTCCAGTCCATTTGTATTGGCAAATTTGTAGAAAATACTTTATTATCTATTTTATAATGGTGAATCCAAAGTTTTATACCTAAACCACTTTCTATCATAAGTTGTATTACCAACCTAGAAATATCTTTTTACACCTTAAAACATTTTCTTAGATAAACAACTTTAGCTTTCATGTCTCGCAACCTTATACTCTTTACATCTCTTTTGTGAGTTTCTTTTCTGAATTTGGTAACAAAGAAAACAAGTAACTATAACTATCAAGTCTTCAACCCCATCAGAGACCCAGGAATTATAGATAAAACATCACCTGAGTAAACTGGAAGTGCAGAACAAACAACTTCTAAAACTATAGAAATGACAGAGACAGTTGGCTGTCTAGACAGTCACCCAAGGTTCTTCTTCAGTGTTGGAGCATCCATCTTTGGCCTATGGGCATATAATATTTGACTGACTTTAATGTGAAGCAGAAATTTTGAAGGATTGTCCTACCTTTTCTTGGCAAGGTTCAGCTGTCACCTTCCTTTGTGTCCTGCTTGACCAATTTGGACAGCATATTGTCAGCAGTCAAGGCAATGGCAGATTCTTGCCCAGTGGCTAATTTTGCAAAATGAAAACAAACTCCACATGGAGGTTCTTCAATGCCCACCATCCTTTTTTTAAGTAGATTGGTGCTGCCAGGAACAGATGTTTCTCAATGTCATGAAAAGCCTAATGCTATTAAGTCATCTTAAATGCCATATTTTGTAGATCTCTGAAATGTTTGAAGACTGTCAACCTATCTGAAATACATGAGGCTACATAAAGCTTATTTCTATCTATATCTAAACCCTTACTACATGTTTGATTGCTATCTTAATTATCCTAAACAGTTTGTAACAGTAGCTTTCAAGAATTAGAACTTTACAATTTTAAATGAGCTGCATGCGTACAATATCTTATAGCAAGTTGAAACAAGAATAACCTTAAGTTTGTATCAATGTACATAAGTCCATACCATTGTAAAATATTTGAGACTAGTAGTTGTTTTTTAGTCTAAAAATATGTTCAATAATCTAACCTTTCATTCTATCATTCCTATGTTCCCCTTTTTCATTCTGTTCATTTCCCATCCCCATTTTTCAGCACTATTTAGAAGAGAAAGAAAGGTAGAGGAAAGAAAAAGAAGAGAAAGAAATACTAATCTAACCTTTGTTTAGTTTCTCCCTTACTATCACCAATAACAACTTGCAACTAAATCTAAACAATGACAAACACCCACAATTTACCAAAAGTCCAAAATTCATGCATCCCACCTCTCAGGAATGTGAGTGTCATGTTCTTAAAATTACTTCCTGTTGTCTGGGGATGACAGTACCTTTAGGGAACCTTGAGAAAATTGGGATAATGGTCAAGTCCTGGGAGAGCTAACTGTATCATTTATTATCAAGTCTGTGTGATGGACAAGTACAGGGCTTATCTGAAGTCCTGGCTAGAGTAGTCTATATTAGGCTGGACCATTTTAGCTAACTGCTTGGAAGTTGTCCTGAACACTTTGTAGTCTGAAGCTGATCTTTGGATAGTGTTTCTCAGCTTACAGGTGTTATCACAGTTCAGGAGGATTTGTCATTGCATGGCCCCATTATCTTTTTAGAGACTTCAAAAGTCACTGTCAGGAATGGTCACAGTTAACTGTAGAAAACTTAGACATTTTAAGTGTCATATGCACCAGATCGCTGATAGATTAAATGACTACAATCTGTTAAATACATCCAGGGTACACAAACTTAGTTCCTAGCTACCCACTTCAGACTCAAGCCTGAAAACCCAAACAAGAAGCTAGATGAAGCTTATTTCAAGATTAATTAGAACTCTATATAACCATTAATATCATGATAGAAAGTTTATACACACATATGTAATCTTATAAATTATGAGATAATATTTATGCTGTAAGAAAAGATTAAAGAATCAAAATAAAACCAAAGGATTATGAGATTAGTGATAGTAGAATAGTCCCTTAATTTTTATTTTCTTCTGTCCCATACCAGATGGCTCTTCTGATATGAGACAGAAATACTCAGACACAGACAGAGGAATTTAGACCAGAACCTACTGCACCACTGCATGATGAAACCAAAGAGGGGCAGCCCAAAGTTAATAGAAAATCAACCTCAGTTTATCCAGTTACTATACAAGAATAATCAGCAGATGATAGGCACCCCCAAGATTATGCAGAGATTAAATGGAATACTATAGAAATGTTAGGTTTTAGTAGATATAAGGAAGTGGTCATTTCATATGGTATACATTGAACCTATGTAGATCAGATGTTAAATTCATGGGCAACTCACAACAGAATTATTCACAAAGACTAGGAAGATTTAGCTACAACAATATTGGAATCTGGTCCTCAGTTACAATGGAGAACATAAAGCAAGAATTTGGCAAACTTCTAAAAATGATCAAAGGCAAAAGTTAATTTCCTCTGTCTGTATCTGAGTATTTTTCTTATTTTCATTAGTAGGTATTTCTGAGGCTTGTATCTTATCAATAGTCAGCTTTTCTAAGTCTTGTATCTTATCAGTCAGTTTTTCATATTTGTCATAGTTATCAAACCACTTTTCAAAGGATGAAATATGAATTACTGACAGTAATAATAAATGACATTATGTCAACCCCACCTAAGTTAGTTTTCCCTTCATTTATATTTTCCATTTTCAAGCCATCCATAGTTGCCCTATACAGAGTCCTAACTCCCTGCATTGTGATAGTTCCCATTCTTAACATAGGAAAGAGTTTTCTTTAGGCTTCCCAGGTGTCTTATCAAATCTGCAGACTTTTCAGTTTGTCTACAGCAGCAGCTGCTGCAACGACAGAGGTGGCAGCTGTAGCAGCTGCAGAAGCATGCATGAACAGAGTATCCCAGGTATACATGTGGAGGAGTAGTGACTGCAAAAGTCTGAGCATGTGCTGTGGGTGTTGTGCAGTGGGTGCATGCAGCAGAGGTCCAGGGAGCAGAGGCAGGGGGACCATGGCAGGAGAAGCCAAGAATCCCTGGGGAGAATGTGAGAGAGTGGTAATGGGAGAAGCCACCTGAGGAGTGTCTGTGGCAGTAGAAGTGGTAATTTCAGAAATCGACACATGATTTCATGTTATGAGCTGGATGCCAAGTGTTGTTTTTATGTAAGTTATTCTATTACCAAAAAAGACTCGGAAGTTGGATACTGGGGAGAAAAACCTGATGGATCAAAGAAACAGAGGAGGAATGACCAACTGGCCTTCCCTTTTTTGTCAGAGACCCAGCAAGCTCCTCCCTCTCCACATGTCCCAGACCAAAAAGACCACAAATCTCTAAGTCCCTCTCTACTCCTTCCTGTGCCTCTCTATCCATGTCTCTGGGTCCTCTGTACTTTCTATGGCTAATTCTTATCAACCAGTCACCGGCTCCACCACTTGATCCAAGCTTAATTTTATTAACAGTCTCAATCAAATATCCTGCAACACCTGTCCTTTGTCCCTCTGGGGCAAATAAATCTCCTTTGTGTTGAGAACTTGATCTTGGGGTGTCTTGAGCCAATACTGAATGAAAAACAGAAATAAAAAGGAAAGGAAAGGACACAATTGCTCCTAGGTATGTTGGAAGAGAAAGTCTGTCGTAGATATATGGGAGAACACAGTGAGAGGCAGCTCAGTCTGGTCAAGTGCAGGAGGTCAAAGGTACAAGAAGGATAGGTAACCGAAATGTCTGGATTATATAGGGAAGGACCTCTGGTAGAAAAGCAGCCCAGTTCTTGTGCTTGACAGTTCAGGGTGGAGGGTAGGTTATGCTATGATCCATACTCTGTCATAGGTAGGAACTGAGGGATGCTGGGAGAACCTGGTGACCAGGTCTGCTCTCATATGTTAAATGGGCACATTAACTGTCCAGGGTTTGAAACTTAACAGATTCTTTTCCTCTCACTATGAGTTTTCCTATAGGAAACATGTTAAAATCTTGGTTTTAAGCACTCATTTCTTTCCTCCATGTTATATACTTCCTTAGAAAATATTTCACCCCCTTCAAAAATTAAATAAAAATTATGAAAAGTGATGATTATTTATAACGTTGGGGAAAGAAGATGGAAATTGGCCGACATGAATCAAGTTGGAAATCCAGTGGTCCTTTTTTTTTGTTTTTTTTGTTTGTTTGTTTTGTTTTTGGAGACAGGGTTTCTCTGTGTAGCTTTGCATCTTTTCCTGGAACTCGCTTGGTAGCCCAGGCTGGCCTCGAACTCACAGAGATCCGCCTGCCTCTGCCTCCCGAGTGCTGGGATTAAAGGCGTGCGCCACCAATGCCCAGCTCCAGTGGTCCCTCTTAATTTGTCTATTTAACAGCACAACTGTAGGAGCCATAGGCCAGATCCCATCACGCAGAGGTGAACTGGGACCTGGGAAGCCTCTGTGTTTTTGATTACTAATGCTGGAATTTGTTACTGGGACTTGCCATTTTCCCCTGGAGTGATGTGAAACAATAACCTTCATACTGAACTGTGATATATTATAACAGTCCAAAGACAGCACATACTTAAGATTAAGGAGCAATAGGCTTCAGCAAATAAAACAAGCTTCTACTGATGTTTCAAACGTCAGATGGCTTTTAAAAGGATAACTGGCTAATTAGTATCAGTTACTGTTCAGTTACAACCAGGTACTTCCTTTTCTTGGTTTTAAGCACTCATTGTATAGAATAATGGGTCAGTTGTAGCTTTTTTTGTGTATGCATATAATGTATTTTGATCATACTTCTTTGTATACATTGAATTTTATTATAATTTTTAGATTTTCATTTTATGTATTCATGATATCATGTAAATAAGGACATTATACACACATGCATGTCACACATTAAGCATTTTTCACTCCAAACCTCCATATTATCCTCTTTGTTTTCCTTCCTCTTTCTATTAGCCCCTCTGTTCCTTTATACAGTTTCAACTCTACTTCCAGGTCATATACACATACATAATGTTATAAATTGATATAAAAATCCAGGAATGACAAATGAGAGAAAATTCTGCTATTCATCTTTTTGAGACTGGATTAATTCACTTAATATGGTTATCTCTAGTTGCATTCATTTTCCTGAAAATTTATCAGTTTGATTCTACTTTGTGGCTGAAAAAAAATAACTCCCACCGTGTGTGTGTGTGTGTGTGTGTGTGTGTGTGTGTGTGTGTGTGTGTGTGTGTGACATTTTCTTTATCCCTGCTGTGGCAGTTTAAATGAGTTGGAATGCCTGCCCCCACAGCTTCAAGTATTTCAACACTTAGTTCTCAGTTAGTGGTGCTGTTTTGGAAGGTCATAGAGCCTTTAAGAGTTGCAGTTGTGCTGGACGCACATCACAAAGAAGACTTTGAGATTTTACAGCCTTTCCCATTTGCTTTCTTGGCTTCCCAGACGACAAAATGTGATCAGCCAGCTTCCTGCTCCTGGTACCTGCTGCCATGCCTTCCTCATCATTATGGAGTCCCTGTACAGAACCGTAATCCAAAAAGAATTCTTTCTGCCTCATAGTCCTCATGTTTTATCAGTGACAGAAAGTAATTAATTAACACACATGATTTTGTGGATGGACAGCTAGGTTTTTCCACAACTTAACTATTGTGAATCAATAAACGATGATGTGCAAATATCTTAGCAATGGAGTATTAATTAGTATTTTTAGACTTGGGGGACCTCCATACTGAGTTGGCTAGATTGGTTTACATTAATACTAGCAGTTTATAATCATTCCTTTTGTTTTGCATGCTGCATGTTTGCTGTTGTTTTCTCATTGGCTACCATCCTGACTAGGATGAGGTGGAATCTCCATATAATTTTGATTTGTATGTCCTTGATGAATAGTGAAGTTAAAACATTTTTGTGTTTATTGGTAATTGCTGTTAATGGTGCAGATAAATGCTGCTGTGCTGGATAGTTTTATGCCAACTTGACACAAGCTATAGTCATCTGAGAAGAGGGACTCAAGTGAGAAAATGCCTCCATAAGATAGGGCTGCAGGCAAGCCTGTAGTGTATTTTTTTTAAATTAGTGGTTGATATGGGAGGAACTAGCGTAGTGGTATTTGCTCCGCCCATGACTTTGGGCTATACGGCCCAAAGGAGGCAGTGATTCCTGCCATTGTACGTGACCTCATAAGGAGTTGGAGAAGGGTCACATGCTCCTACTCTCTGCTCCTGCCTGTGAGGTGGATTCACTCCTGGTTAGATCAGAGGATGACTTCTGCTGTCTACTCCATTCTGTAATCATGAGTGTATTTCCTCAACTTATATCTTAATAAATTGTGTTACCCATTTAGTAGACTCATGTGTGGAAGTTGCTTACAATGCACTTCTTGTTTTATTTGGTAATATTATACCCTTCTAGGGTCTTTGATGTTGTTGAAGACTAAATAATTAGAGTTATAATTCTCCTTGGTTATGATAAAAGATAAATTAGATATGAAACTTTAGACTCACAAATATAGGGTAGATTGTGGTGGTATTGTGTTCCCCAAAATATTGTGTACCTTAATAAACTTATCTGGGGTCAGAGACAGAACAGCCACAATATTAAACAGAGGTTAGGCAGTGGTAGCACATGCCTTTAATCCTAGCATTCCAGAGACAGAAATCCCTCTGGATCTCTGTGAGTTCAAGGCCACATTGGAAATGGCCAGGCATGGTGACACACGCCTTTAATCCCAGAAAGCGAGCCTTTAATCCCAGGGAGTGGTGGTAGAAAGCAGAAAGGTATATAAGGCGTGAGGACCAGAAACTAGAGACATTTGGCCTGGTTAAGCATTCAGCCTTTCGAGCACAATTCAGCTGAGACCCATTCTGGATGAGGACTCAGAGGCCTCCAGTCTGAGGAAGCAAGACCAGCTGAGGATCCGGGGAGGTGAGATAGCTGTGGCTTATTCTGTCTCTTTGACCTTCCAGTGTTCACCCCAATACCCGGCTCAGGTTTGATTTTATTAATAAGAACTTTTAAGATTCATGCTATAGTAGATGATAAAATATTTTCTTTAGTTTTGCTAAATACAAATAGACTAGATATTATAACTGTAATTCTTGCTTGATAACTGTTTGTTATATACAATTTTACTATATTAAACTAAAACCTTCCTTTTTGATTAGATAGAAAAGGGCAAATGCTGGGGGATGTATTTCTGTATGCTGTGAATATATATTTTTTTCCATGGGTTAATAAATAAGCTGCTTTGGCCTATGGCAAGGCAGCTTAGAGGCAGGTGGGAAATCCAAGGAGAGAGACAGGAAAGAGAAAGGTAGAGACTAGAGAGATGCCAGCCTGACACCCAAGGAAAAACATGCCAACAGATCGGTAATGCCACAGCCACACGGCAATGCATAGATTAATAGAAATGGGTTAATTTAAGATGAAAGAGCTAGCTAGCAAGGATTCTTAGCTATAGGCCATACAGTTTGTAAATAATATAAGCCTCTGTGTGTTTACTTGGGACCAAGTGGTTGTGGGACATGATTAATATAAGCCTCTGAGTGATTATTTTATAAGTGGCTAAGGGACTGCAAGGCTGGGCAGGACTGAAGGAACTCAGGACTGTGGGGCCGGGCGGGACCTGAGAAAACTTATGGCTACAAACTAGTCCTTTGTGGGTTGGGTCATCCATAGGCTGGTGGTCCAAGGTTCTATAAGAAAGGCAGGTTGTGTAAAGCCATGTAAAACAAGCCAGTATACAGCACCCCTCCATGGTCTTTTCATCAGCTTCTGCCTCCAGGTTCTTGCCTTGCTTGAGTTCTTGTCCTCATGCCCTTTGATGACGACCAGTAATGTGGAATCATAAGCCAAATAAGTCCTTTCTTCCTCAAGGTGCTTTTGTCATGGTGTTTCTTCACCATGATAGTAACCCTAACTAAGACAGCTGTCATCTTTATGTATTTATTGTGTGTCCTACCAATTTGTTGAAAAATCTATTAATTCTGATAAGAGTTTTCTGGAGTCTTTGGGTTATCTTATATAGAGAATCATATGATCTGCATAGAAAGAAAACTCTGACTTATTTTCCCATTTATTTCTGTCCCATTTTCCTCTTCTTTTAAGGTTTCAAGCACTGTAAGAATGGAGAAAGTGGACATCTTTGCCCTGTTCCTGATTTCAGCAAGAAAGCTTGGGTCTTTTTCCATTCAGTATGACATTGATGTGGATGTTGGATGTGCAGACTTTTTTTTATACAATGAGCTGTCTTCTTTTAATTCATAATCTTCTCAGTGATTTATCATGAAGGCTTGTTTGACATTGTCAAAAGCCTTCCCTGTACCCACTGTGACAATCATTTGGCTCCTCTCTTTGAGTCCACATTTGTGATACATTATATTTATTAATTTGTATATATTGAAACAATCCTGTAACACTTGCGTTAAGTCAAGTTGATCATGGCTAATGAACTTTTTGATGTGTTCTTTGTTGTTGTTGTTTTCAGTGGCTATTAGCATTACTGTAATTAAATTGTTTTTTGAGATGAGGGCTGTATACTGATGTCACTGACACAGTTGGGAAAGTTGAGTGGTTCTCACAGTCACCCTATCCCCTTCCTCTGTCCACAGAAGGATGCCAAAACTGAAAAATAGAACAGTTCAAGGTGGAAAGAAAATCTGAAAGCACTGAATATCTTGCCCCAAGTGATTGTGAAGTAACAAGCAATGGATTCACCATCCATCCATTTTATCTGCAATGTACTCTGCTATCTACATTCTGCCTCCCATTGTTTCCTTTTCTCTCTCCTCTAACCACCACCTTCTCTTTTCTTCCTCCTTTCCTTTTGTCCCCATGAAAGAGTAAATGTTTTTCCAGATTAATCAAGATTGTTTCACAACAACCCAAGATGGAGACTCAGAGGTAGTGACATTTGGTTCAGGGACTGTTGTGATCCCCTGGGAACTATGTGGAAGACTGCTCTGAAGATGGTGGCTGCTCTCTTGTTTGAGTTTAGCTTGGAAACATTATATGACAAACTTTTGTGTCTATGTTCATTGGGAAGCTTAATCTATAAATTTTCTTTATTGTCTTGTTTTTCATCTTGTTTGGATGCCAGGGTAAAGCTTTGTAAAAATAGTTTAATAGATTTCATTTCTGTTTTATGGAATAGTTTGAAAAGGATTAATGTTGGTTTACCTTTAAAAGTCTGATGTAGTTCAGCAGTATATCCAACTGAACTTCTTACAAACAGGAGAATTTCATTCAATTTCAATCTTGTTGCTTGTTATAAATCTGTTTAAATTATTGATCTCATCTTGACTTACTTATTCATTCATACACACATAGAATATATGCAAATTTTTTACAGAGTTTTTCAATTTAGTGGAATAGGTATGTCCTTATGATTTCCAGAGTGTCACTGGTATCTTTTTTCATCATGAATTTTGTGATCTTAAGTATTCTCTCTCTCTCTCTCTCTCTCTCTCTCTCTCTCTCTCTCTCTCTCATAAGTTTAGTGAAGAGTTTGTCAATCTTATTTAGTTTTCCAGATCAGGATTTATTTCATTGATTCTTTTTATTCTTTTCTTTGTTTCCATTTCATTAATTACTGCTCTTATTTTATGATTTCTTCCAATCTACTAGTTTAGGATTTGGCTTGTTCAGGGTTTGTTTTTGCTTTTGTTTCATTTTGTTTTAATTTGTGCTCTTCTTAATTTTTTTAAAGCATGATCATTTTTTGAAATTCTTTGTTGGGATTTCATCTATTTGGGTCACTTTGGAGAATATTACTGTGTCATTAATACTTTCTGGAGGAATTGCATTGCTCTGAATTTTTGTGTTCTTTGTATTTTTACATTGATACTTGTGCAGTGGCAATGAGGTCATTGATTATATTTCTTTCAATCACTCTTATTCTTTCAGGGAAAATGTTTATAGCATTGGGAAGAGACTAGGTCTAGTGGAACTAAAGCATCATTATTCTGTGCTAGACTAGCATTGAGGTCAACCAGGTTCAATGTCTAGTACTCCCTGAATCTACCACTCATGGATTCACTTAGGCTACTTAACCAGTGACCCCAGGGGTTGCCTTCTGCCCACTTTCAGGTACAGCCACACACTTTTTTTACATGGGTGTTGGGGTCTCAGATATTCATGTTTACTTGGCAAGCATCTTACCAACTTCACCATCTCTCCAGCCGCAGTTCCTGTGTTTTATCATTTGATTTTGTCCACCTGAATGTGAAGTAAATACTGTTCCAGAAAGCAATTTAGCTTTTCTCTAAAGGATTTCAGTTGCTTCCGAAGGACTTTTTCTCTGTCTCCAGAGCATCTGCATTTTTAGAGCACAGGTGACCACAAAATATCCACATCACTGTAAATGAACCTCTCATGAAAGAAAGCCTCATGCAAGCTGCATCATGAAGGTCTACCTTCAGGCAGCCTTCCATTTCCTACATACCTCATCATAAATTTCATGACAATTTGTCAGAATATCAATAGGAAACCCTTTAGGGTATTCTGAAAAAGAAAAATAATTTAAATAGAAAATAGCAAATATTTCAAAGAATAGTGCTAGGCATCATGGCAGCCCTCTTGTTACCTGCTGCAAACTCATCTATCACCCTTCAGACTGACTCTCCTGCTTCAGAAAGACACAAAGAAGACAAACCTAGTCAAGCAGTTGCTAATTTGAAACCAGTCAATTCAGGGAAGTCAAAAGTCCCCAGCCACAGGATGGCACTCCCTCAGAGGTCTCCATCAGGACTCCTCCCATAAGGACTTGGGGGGGGGGAGCGCGTTGCTTTCAAAGCTGCCAGTCATGTGGGAGTGTGGGAGATGGGGCAAAGATAGGCGCCTGAGCAGAACACTAACTTTGAGTTTCAAGCAGACAGTTTTGAGGTGATGTTAGGTAGACCAAGCTGTTGGAAAACTGAGACTATAAATGCTAATGGAGCAGACAGTACAGCAACAACCTTGCCCTGCTGCAGCACAGACCTGCCGCCACGGGAATAAAGCTTACACTAAGAAGGAGAAGTGTAGCTGTTCTATGAAAAAACAAAAAAATCAGGGTATTGATTGATTGCTTGGTGTTTATTCCCTGAGACTTGTATCTATGCACCCAAAGTGTTTTGATTTTACAGATAACAAAAACAACGCATTCCCCGCTCCCCCAGTGATACAAAAGAGCTTTTGAAAATGAGAGTTTTCCTTTTCTGTTAAAGGGAAGAGTCAAGAACTAAAACAATTAATTCATTGATTTATTCTCAGGATGAATAAATGAAAGGAAATTAAGCAGGATTAATGTAGGGATACTGGGAATTATCCCCATGCTCCAGAAGACATTGTCAATGTAAGATGTATTCCACAAATGGAAAGATTTCCTAAAATGAAGGTGTTAAGAGGGGAGTTAGACACGGAAAGAAAAGGGACAGAGCAGGAGTCAAGAACCAAATACTCCCCAGTTGTCAAGTTGACACCTTTGATCATCAACTCAGTAGATAAATCTCCCTGTGTTAGCTTTGGTTCTGTTGCTGTGATCAAAAACCCTAACAAGGGCTGGAGAGATGGCTCTGTGGTTCAGAGCACTGGATGCTCTTTCAAAAGACCCAGGTTCAATCTCTGCCACCTACACAGCAGATCTCAATCATCTGTGACTCCAGTCCCAGAGGATCCAACATCCTTTTCTGGTTTCCATGGACACCAGACCCACATGCGGCACACAGACAAACATGCAGGCAAAACACCCATACACATAAATAGCTAAAACTACTGTAAAAAAAAAACCCACCCTGAACACAAACAACTTACGGGAAATAGAGCTTGTTTTAGCTCACAAATAAGAGCTGTAGTCCATCACAGGAGGGAGATAAGGGCAGCAGGCTTTCAAAGCATTTGGCTATACCTGGTCATACCACTTCCACAAAGCAGAAAGCAGAGACCCATGAACTCAGGCTTCTGCTCAGCTTCCCTTCTCCCTCCATTTTATTACAGCCTAGGCTCTCCTGTCCAGGAATGGTCCTGATCACAACTAACACGGGCCTTCCTTTCAGTTCTCTTTAAGGGTGTGACCCCTGGTATGTCAACATGTGCTAGTGTACAGTGCTGTACTCATGTGTACATGGGCTGCACAAACTGGACTAAGTGAGCTATTAAATAAAAAAAGGGGGGCATTTGTAAAAGAGGGTTGGAGGAATGAGAGCTAGATAATGAGAAGCTAGGGGGAATGGTGGGGGTGAGTAAAACAAAAATGCATTGTATGCCAGGCGGCGGTGGCACACTCCTTTAATCCCAGCACTCGGGAGGCAGAGCCAGGTGGATTGCTGTGAGTTCGAGGCCAGCTTGGTCTACAGAGCAAAACCCAGGATAGGAACCAAAACTACACGGAGAAACCCTGTCTCAAAAAACCATAAAAAAGTGCATTGTATGCATATATGAAATCCTCAAAGAATTGTCAAAACATATTTTTTAAAATATGGCTATTCCCACATCAAACAACATAATCAAGATATCCCCTACAGGCATGCCCAAAGGCCCATGTACCAGATGATTCTATATCCTGTCAAATTGAGTTAACACAACCATCCAAGCTTCCAACACCGTAATTATATGTATAAGCAGGCCAAGCTGGAAAATGGAATTTCTGAAACTTTAACATCTTATCACAAATGACTTTAAGACACACAGAGTACTTTTGCTTTTAAAGACAACTCCACTCCCAAATTGAAAAATATAAGAAATTAACAGTAACGATAAGCAAAGCACTGTGGTGATATTGTGTTCCCCTATATATTGTGCACCCTAGTAAACTTATCTGGGGTCAGAGAACAGAACAGCCACTAGATATAGAGGCCAGAAAATGGTGGCACACACATCCGGATCTCTGTGAGTTCAGTGTCACACTGGAACAGCCAGGCATGGTGACACATGTCTTAAATCCCAGGAAGTGATGGCAGGAAGCAGAAAGGTATATAAGGCATGAGGACCAGGAACTAGAGCCTTGTTAAGCTTTTAGGCTTTTAGCAGCAGTTCAGCTGAGATCCATTTGGATGAGGACTCAGAGGCTTCCAGTCTGAGGAAACAGGATCAGCTGAGGAATTGGCGAGGTGAGATGGCTGTGGCTTGTTCTGCTTTTCTGATCTTCCAGCATTCACCCCAATACCTGACTCCAAGTTTGATTTCATCAATAAGACCTTTTAAGATTCATGCTACAAAACACTACCATTCTTATTGATAATAATGTAAATTAATATGACCCTTTGAACTTGACATGTGTAAAAAAGCTCCAAGAAAGTTTATAAGGACTATTATACTTTAACCTTTATCACACTTTTATTTATTTATGGTGTGTAGATGTGTGTGTGTGGCAGAGTGGGGAGTGGAGGGCACAAGCCTGCCATGAAAACTGTGAGTGGAGGTCAGAGAACAACTTTTAGAGTCTGTTCTTTCCTTCCAGGGTCCCAGGGAGCCACATCAGGTGGCTAATGTAAACATGTCACCTTTATCTGCGCAGCCATCGTTCCAGCCCAGCAAAAAAATAAAAAATTAAAAAGTTTTAAATAAGATAATAGACAAATCAGGATGGTAACTTTTGGTGCCTGACTCTGAAGGAATGGGTGGGTGCTTTTATTTGCTACTGGAATTACGTTTGCTGATATTAAATACAGTTATTTTGATATAATATGAAGTGACGTTAAAAAGCTGACTACTGATTCGACTTCTGACTCTGACAGTGTGCAGGGCGCCTTAGCTCCTCTCATAATCACTCCACTGAAAGGGATGAAGTGGCCAAACCTTCTACTTTATTTTTAGTCATTCAGACACCAAAACAAAGTCAGCCACCCAAACAGGCCAGCCTTGGTTTCTATTGGCATCTGTCAAATCCTGGTGACCTGGAGATTCTGATTTGACAGCTTCCTAAGGCCATTCCACCAGGGAGAGAGACAATAAAGCCCAAATACACCTGAGAAAAATAAAAGGGAAACCCCAACATTAAACTGGAAGCCCAAAGGTCCATACTTTCTTATCACAGTATTTGGGTAAAAAGCCAACTTTCTCGCTGTGCTGGGGTGGAGAGTAACAAGACAGTGGGCAAACAAATTTCCCTTGAGAATATGTAACCACAGTTTTCACAAAATATTTCTAGTTAGAAAATCCCCAAGCTGAGAAACCCGAGTTATTTAATCTGTGGGTTAGAAATGTCCTAGCCAAGATCAGAAGCCAAGACCAATCCTCTCTGGAGACACTCAGCATCAAACTGGTGTGGTGATATTGTGTCCCCCAATATATTGTGCACCCTAATAAACTTATCTGGGGTCAAAGAACAGAACAGCCACTAACTAGATAGACATAGAAGCCAGAAAATGGTGGCACATACACCTTTAATCCTAGCATTCCAGAGGCAGAGATCCAGCCGGATCTCTGTGAGTTCAAAGCCACACTGGAAAGAGTCAGGCATGGTGACACATACCTTTAATTCCAGGAAGTGATGGCAGGAAGCAGAAAGGTATATAAGGCATGAGGACCAGGAACTAGAGCCTTGTTAAGCTTTTAGGCTTTTAGCAGCAGTTCAGCCGAGATCCATTCAGATGAGGACACAGAGGCTTCCAGTTTGAGGAAACAAGATCAGCTGAGGAATTAGCGAGGTGAGGTAACTGTGGCTTATTCTGTTTCTCCGATCTTTCACTGTTCACCTCAATATCTGGCTCCCGTGTTTTTTATTAATAAGACCCTTTAAGATTCGTGTTACAAGCTGGTCCTTACACAATTCCCACAAATAAAGTTCCAGGAAATACACACCCCAAGTCAAATGAGTCAAATATCAAAATACATCCTGCAAAACTGCCAACCAGAAACCAGAAGCATCAAGCATCAGAATCCCCCTTTCTGAGAGAGGGAGAGAGGGAGAGAGAGAGAGAGAGAGAGAGAGAGAGAGAGAGAGAGAGAGAGAGAGAGAGAGAGAGAGAGAGAGAGAGAGAGAGAGAGAGAGAGAGAGAGAGAGAGACAGAGAGAGAGACAGAGAGAGAGACAGAGAGAGACAGAGAGACAGAGAGAGAGACACAGAGAGAGAACACATCTAAAAGTTAAGGAAGTTTGGAATTGAGAATGAGGGACAAAAAATTATTATAAGAATCAAACAAATAAACTGGGCATGGTGGCACAAGCCTTTAATCCTAGCACTCAGGAGGCAGAGGCAGGTGGAGTTCTGAGTTTGAGGTCAGCCTGGTCTATAGAGCGAGTTCCAAGACAGCTGGGGCTATGCAGAGGAACTCTGTCTCAAGAAACAAACAAACAAACAAAAAAGAATCAAACAAGTAGCTGTGAAGGTGTGACGTGTCTGGCAACTTGGCTCAACAATCCTGGCTTGCCAACAATCCTGACTCCCAGAGTCTTATCACCGGAATCTACCTGACAAATAGCTAGATGATAGACAGACAGACAGACAGACAGACAGAGAATAGATTCCTGCAAGTTGTCCTCTGACCACACCAATAGTCACACACACACACACACACACACACACACACCAGAAAGAAAAAGGGATAATTTTTAAAGTGTAAATGTAAAGTCCCATTATTAGAAATAAAACATAATCACTGAAAGAAAAACAATATGAAGATTCGTTGATCAGGTACAAATGATGAAAAAATGTCAGTCAAATGGAATTTCAATCTGAATGAGTTATTTGGAATGACAGAAGACAAATTCCGAGGAAAGATAAAGAAATAATGAAGACAGAGTAAAAAGTGCTGACAAATGTCAAGTTGAACTTTTAGGTAGAAATCAGAGAAAGTTGAAGGATAAGTGATTAAAAGTTTGCATAAAGTTTAAACAAATAGGTTCTAAGATTTAATGAGTCCAAATAATCCCAACAGTATAAAGAAATCCTCACGAAGGTTTAAGTCATAGTGGTAGACAGCTAAAACAATTCCTTGCAACTGCCTTCTGAAACTAAAGAAACAGATGGACTGCTATAAAAACCCCACCAAGGCAGCTATACAATATTCCCATAAATATTTTTTTTTCCGAGACAGGGTTTCTCTGTGTAGCTTTGTGCCTTTCCTGGAACTCACTTGGTAGCCCAGGCTGGCCTCGAACTCACAGAGATCCGCCTGGCTCTGCCTCCCGAGTGCTGGGATTAAAGGCGGCGCCACCACCCGGCCAAATATTTTTGTTATTGTTGTTTGTGCATATGTGTTTGTGAGTGGCAGATACTACAGTGCACATGCAATGTTCAGAGGACAGCCTTACAGAGTCAGTTCTCTCCTCCCACATTTAAGGGGGTTCTGTGGGTTGAACTGAAGTTGTCTTGGGCAACCAAGACATTTACCCACTGAGACATCTCTTCCTTTTTCTTAATTAAAACAATATTCTAAGGTTCTTTTCATGTTTTTCTTTTATAATTACTGTGTGTGTGCATGATATATGGGTATGAGTGCAATTAATAATTCAACAGATAAGTTGATGATGATGGTCTGCTCAATGTCAAGCCAACAGTTCTCCAAGGTACTGGTCCTAGATCAATACAGCACACCAAAGGGCGTCAGAGACATGTTTTCTTCTCTTCCACACTTCCAATGAAGAACATACAGCATAGCCAAAAGGTGAGAAGTCCTTTGCCATTTACTTAAGTAATTAATACAGAAATGCACCTGTGAGTTCTGGATGACCCTATGCACTGCTGGAAGCGCCTGCTTTCTTTCACTCTTCTGTCACCCAAGGGAAGCTGAGTCAAAGGTTCACTTTCTGTTAAGCATCCAAAAGAACCTAAAGCTGACCAGCCAGCAGACCTTTGCCGTGGTACTGCCCTGGACTCATTCATGTCTTTGTCCATTAGAGATTACCTATTCTCTGCCTATTGTTTTGCATGTTTTAACATTGTGATGTAAGATATAGCCTCCTCAAACTGTCATACACAAGTATGCTACCTTTAACATTGGGGAGAGTAGAGGAAAAATATTTTATATGGCCTTCCTAATTACCAAGTTTCTTTGTAACACAGAGTGTGACTTATACTGACTTCATGCCTGGGTCACTGCAGAGGACAGGGTATGGATGAGTCAAAGGAAAATAGTGTGCTGCTGTGGGGTCAGGTAGGATAATCTCATGGGTTTCTGTTTTGCACACTTTCTGATCCTCACTAAAGTATTCTTATATGCCTGAGAGGACTTTAACAAGGAGGGAAAGAGACAATAGATATTATTCAGTGAAAAGATAAAATTGTCATTTGCAGCATCACTGTCAAGGGATATGTGTTTTCTTGGTAAGCTTATGGAGTCTTTGGTATCCACTGTCTCCTTTAGTGTGTAACCATCCTTGGAATAGTAATCATATGCTCTTTCTTCACAGATGAGATGAAATATTTTTAAAAATAAATGTAACATCATTCTTGTAGTGCTAGAATATTCTCGCTCTTTATAATTTGGATTCTTTTAGTAGCACATATGAATTTGGCATTGGTAAATTTATGCAAATCCTTTTATAGCAAGGGGACCTATGATATAACCATTCTGTGCCAACTAAGTATGTAAGTCCATAAAAATAGTTACAAATAGAAAACAACATTCTCATTTCCCTCCCTGACTCCCCATTTCCCATCTTCTATTCCCACTTCCTTCATTCATTTTTATTTAGGGGGGATGCTGCTGAGGGATGTCTTTCTGTACGCTGTGAATATATGTTGTTCTAATTGGTTAATAAATAAGCCGCTTTGGCCTATGGCAAGGCAGCTTAGAGACAGGCAGGAAATCCGAGGAAAGAGAAAGGAAGGAGAAAGGCAGAGTCTAGAGAGAGATGCCAGCCTGCTGCCCAAGGAACAACATGCAAGCAGATCAGAGTTGTGTTTTCACACTATGATCCAATCTGGAAACAGCAGAGGAAGTTCTCCCATTCGATCCTTTATCATTTTGGTTTGGGAAAGCTTAGCCTGGAGCCCATGATTATTGACAAGAAGCAAGATGTGAAAGTACTGGTAAGCCATGGCCATGTGGCAACTTATAGATTAATAGAAATGGGTTAATTTAAGATATTAAAGCTAGTTAGCAAGAGACCTGCCATAGGCCATACAGTTTGTAAATAATATTAAGCCTCTGAGTGATTATTTTATAAGCAGCTGTAGGACCACAGGGCCAGGCAGGACAGGAGAAAACTTTTGACTACAGGGTGCTGATGTTGTGTTGTCCAAGATGTGCTTCCCATAACCACTATTTCTCTGTTATTTGATAAAATAGATTGTGTAGCTAGAGTTTTCCTGCCTGACCCACAGTCAGGACAAATCTCTCTCACCCGCCAGTCCCACAGCCGCACAGACCCAACCAAGTAAACACAGAGACTTATATTGCTTACAAACTGTATGGCCGTGGCAGGCTTCTTGCTAACTGTCCTTATATCTTAAATTAATCCATTTCTATAAATCTATACCTTGCCACATGGCTTGTGGCTTACCGGCATCTTCACATGCTGTTTGTCATGATGGCGGCTGACAGTGTCTCCTTCTCAGCCTTCCACTTCCCAGAATTCTCTCCTCCTTGTCCCGCCTATACTTCTTCCTGCCTGACCACTGGCCAATCAGTGCTTTATTCATTGACCAATAAGCAACATGTTTGACATACAGACCATCCCACAGCAAGATTGCACTCACACATTGCACTTAAAAATGTTCAAATTTTTATCACATCTTTTTTCAGTCTTTGACTTTCTATTAGGTTTTTACTTAATCATGTCTTCTTGCCTCTAGTCTGGACCAGATGCTACTTAGATTGTTAAAACCTATGGGACAGGTCATTAATATTGGTCCCTATACTCTAAGACTATTAGAACCAGCCAGGCCAGGCTGAATACACAGGAC
>CABHPR010141280.1:0-10964 GCA_902168415.1 Peromyscus melanophrys
TGCAAGCATATATGCAAATAGAGCATTCCTACACATGTAATTAATTAGTTAATTAATTAAAATAAATAAATCTGTTAAAATATTAAATACACAAATCCTGAGGTGAAGAACCATTTTAAAATATACTCAGACCAACTGATGTAAAAGATACATCCTTAAATTCTTAATTAACATATTGAACACTGAGAAACCCAAAGATCAGTTTTAACTCTTTAATTCTAATGTTTTTCACTTTTATTTGCGTATGTAACACTTTTTTACCTAATAGCCACATGGAAATTCTTTCAAATAATCTATCACACTCTGGGGATATGCTCCAGCAGAAGCATTTTTAATTGAAATCATGTGAAGAAGAAGGAAAGCTAAATATATTAGCTAAGTGTATAAATTATACAACTATGTAAATGTTATGTTAAAGGCTACTGGGAAAAGTACCAATTACTACAGTTTGGAATGTTTTCCTGACGCCCACGCTGTGAGGAAATATTGGAACCTTTAAGAGATGGAACCTAACAGAAGGAAGCTGGGCCCTTGGGGATGTGCCTCAGATGCTCAATATTGATGATCTGTCCTGCTGTCCCTCTCTTCTCCCTGACCACTGAGAGTGAGCAAAGTCCTCCTCTGCCAAAGGCTCCCAACAGGATGCATTATCCTGTATCAGATAGGTATGTGTGCATGTCTGTGAGGCATCTTCTTAGTGGCTGGTTGATGGACGAAGGCCCATCCTACTGTTGGCAGTTTTATATTCCTCAGTTTGTTTCACTAGAGCAGTGGGTCTCAACCCTCCAAAATGCTGTGACCCTTTAACACAGTTCCTCACATTGTAGGGACCCCCAACCATAAGATTTTGTTGCCACTTCATAACTGTAATTTTGCTACTGTTATGAATCATAATGTAAATATCTGATATGCAGGATAGCTAGCTGATATGTGATCCCTGTGAAAGGGATCTCAAAGGGTCACGACCCACAGGTTGAGAACTACTGAACTAGAGATTTGTTTGCTGTTGATTTTAAGTTCTAGTGCTTTGTGGTCGTATAGGATAAATGGAGTTATTTTCATCTTCTTGAATCTGTAAAGATTTGTTTTGTATCCTAGGATAGGGTCCATTTTAGAGAAGTTTCTGTATGCTGCTGAGTGGAATGTACATTCTTTGGTGTTTGAGTGCAATATTCTGTTAGATAGATAGATAGCAATAGATAACTGTTAAGCCCCTTTGATGTATGGTGTCATTTTATTCTGATATTTCTATGTTATTTGTGTGTGTGTATAGAGGACCAGTTTATTGGAGAAAGTGGGATATTGAAATAATTTACTCTTAATGGATTAATGTTAATCTGTGTCTTTAAATCCAGTAGTACATTATTTTTTATGAAATTGGGTACACTAGAGTTTGATGCATATATTTATGACAGTAATGTCTTCTTGGTTAAGTGTTCCCTTGATTAGAAGGAAGTAGCCCTCTTTATCTCCTCTGATTAGTTTTAGAATGAAGCCTATTTTGTCAGCCATTAGGATAGTGATGCGTGCTCGCTTCCTAGTCCCAGTTGACTAAAGTACCTTTGCCCATCCTTTCTCTCTAAGACAGGGCCTATCTATAAAGCTGATCTTGTATCATGTAGACAACTCATAGTTGGATTTTGTTTCTTCATCCAGTCAGTCAGCTTGTGTCTTTTGACTGGGGAATTGAACCAATTAACATTTAAAGTTATTATTGAAATGTCTGTGTTAATATTGACCCCTGTGCTGCTGATTTTTTCGTGTTATTATTTGTGTCCTCAGTGGTACTTTGTGTTTTAGTAAGTATAACTTCACATTTCTTTCTAGTCTCTTGGCTATGTTTATTCCTCTCCTCAGCCTAAAGGATTACTTCCTGTCTCTCTTTAGGTTTGGTTTGTTCATTTAATTTTTCAGGCTGCTTACATGATGGAAAGTTTTTATTTCTCCTTCAACTATTGCAGATAGTTTTGTGGGGTATATTAGTCTAGTCTGGCCACCATGCTCCTTTAGGACTTAGGATGCATTGCTCTGGGCTCTCCTGGGTTTCAAACTTCCCATTGAAAATTCAGCTGGTATTATATGTGACTTGGGTTTTCTTTTTCTTGCAGCTTTCAATACACTTTCTTTGTTGTGTATACTTAGTGTTTTAACTATGATATGCCATTAGTAATTTCTTTTCTGTCTAATGTTTTGTGTGCTTCTTGTATCTCTATGGGTCTGTCTTTCTAAAAGTAGGGGAAGTTTTCTTCTACAATCTTGTTGAAGATCTGGTCTATGCCATTGACCTGGGATTCTTCTCCCTCATTTGTGCCTACAGTTCAATGGTTTGGTCTATTCATGGTGTCCCCCATTTCCTGTATGTTTCTTGCCTGGATATTCTATTCCTTTCTACTGATACACATACCTGTTTCTGGGCCAATACCATGTTAGTTTTGTTACTATGGCTCTGTGATTTACATTGAGATAAAATATGGTGATATTTTAAGCTTTATAGTTTTTGTTTTGCTTTGTTTTGTTTTTTTTCTGAGGATTTCTTTGGTTACCCTGGGTCTTCTGTCCTTACAGATGAATTTTAAGTTTTTTTTAAATGTAAGGAATAGCATTGGGATTTTGATACAGACTAAATTATAGATTGCTTTTGGTACTGTAGCTATTTTCACAATACTAATTTTTCAAATTTGTGAGCATTGGAGATTATTATGCTTTCTGAGACAAAAATCCAGTGATTTCTTTGTCTCATTTCTAAACCATAGAGTTTGGTAAGGGCAGAAGCAGGATCTAATATCTAGGTTTCAGAACATCTAGCTGGCCATCCACAGTCACTGATGGTTGATTAGCTTCCAGAGCAGGCAGGCTGATTAATTCCTAAAGTCTCCAAGTTGGAAACACTCTTTAGACAGCCTTATAAAAACTAAAGTGAACTTTTCCAGCAGCTACACAGTCAGAAACTCATATGAAAATAATCAATCATGCAGAACCCGGGCTGCCCACACGTGGTAAGATCCTTTATATCAGCATGATTGTGGTAAACAAAGGTCTAAAGCATTGATTATTAGGTATACTCCAAGTGATGAAATTTCTTTTGATATATTATTAGAATTCTATGATAATAATGTATACAAGGAAGGTTGTGAGCTTGGAGACATTTCTAATGCAATGCTCAGTGAAAAGCAAGAGTTCAGCAATGTCTGTGCAGTAGAGATCTACCACTTCTCAGCCTGAATGAAGAAGAGAAGACAAGTCACCTACATGTTTTGACAAGTGTTTCTCTGACCTGAATTTCTGTCTCTCCATCTTAAGATGCTTATGTGAATGACTCTCAAGGAAAGAGGAACAGCAGATTCCCGTGAAAGTTATTGACCCCTGGCAGCTGCCTTTCACATTCATATAATTTTATTTACCAGTAGAATATTTCAACAAATGACAAAAAATATATAAATGTCAAATTCCTTGTATTAAATTTTTTTCTCAGCTAACATATCATTTCTTTTTTTAATTATTAATTAAATTCATTTATTTATTGTATATCCCAACTACATTTTCCCCTCCCTCCTCTCCTCCCATTACCTCCCCCTCCTCCCTACCCCCCTCCAAACCACTCCTCCTCTGTTTCTGTTCAGAAAGGGGCTCCCATGGGTGTCAAGAAAGCATGGCATATCAGGTAGGACTAAGCTCCTCCCCTTGTGTTAAGGCTGGACAAGGCAACCGGGTATGAGAAATAGGTTCCTAGAAGCCAGCCAAAAGTGTTAGGGACAGGCCCCGCTCCCACCACTAGGAGTCCCACAAGCAGATCAAGCTACACAACTGTCACATATGTAGAGGGCCTAGGCTGTCACATGCAAGCTCCCTAGCTGTCGGTCCAGAGTCTGTGAGCTCCTAAGAGCCCAGGTTAGTTGTTTTTGTTGGTTCCCTTGTGATGACCTTGACCCCCCTGGCTCATACAATCCTTCCTCCCTCTCTTCAACAGGATTCCCTGAGCTGTGGATCTCTGCATCTGTTTCCATCAGTCACAGGATGAAGGCTCTCTGATGACAATTGGGGTAGTTACCCATCTGATTACAGGAGATGGCCAGTTCAGGTTACCTATCCACTATTGCTAGGAGACATGAGATGACATATGTCTGTAATCCTAATACTTGGTTGAGGCAAGAGTACCACAAGCAGGAAGCCAGCCTAGACTTAGCCAAAGCCTGTCTCAAAATTAAAAAAATGTTTTAAAGGCTGAGGATAATACTTAGTTTTAAGAGTGCTCACTTAGCATACACCAGGCTCTGAGTTCAATAACCAGTACTGCAGTATGGAGGATTGGGGCAGGAACCCCAGGTTTGACAATCCTCTTCAAATTGGAACTGGCATCAAATCACACTGTTCAGAACAATGGCCTGAAGATTGCGTGCAAGGAGAAATTAGAAGCATTTAGTGAATGGGGGAAAAGACAAGGACACATAACATCCAGAGAAAAGGGTCTTCGCCATCCTGGCCCACCACACTGACAACATTCTGTCTCATTGCCTTTGCTTGAACAGGTCAATTCTGTTCCTGCTGCCCACATTACTTCAGTCATTAAAGTTCATCTGTTCAGACCCCAAATAAACTGTTGAGCATCCTAGTACATGTCAAAGGAGTAGGAACAAGAAAGTAGTTTTCTTCCATTTCAATTGCTCTGTTTGAATGTCTACTTGGAAAAATAACACCTTTTTTGTACTTATGTGAAGGGAAAATTTTCATAAAAATTCTTGGTCTTAGAAAGGAAAAGAGCACAAGTGATGTCTTTCCAGTTTTTAAGAAATCCTTAACTCAGTTTTTGCTCACACCTGCAGTGCTTTTAGAATTTGTCTTAGGGACATGTAAGGATCTGTCTGTCTTTTGCTCATCATTCACATCAGAAATAAGGTCTGTTCATAGTCTCTGTTAATGTTCAAAATGATGGGAACTGTAAATGACAACAGCATGAATCAGCAGGGTTATGAAAGAAATGAATTATTGAGAAATATGTTCATATAAATGAGGAATCCATCTAGGTAAGCATGAAAAACACCTGTAATTCCAGGACTTGAAAGCTGGAAGCCAGAGGTTTGGGAGTCCAAAGCATCCTCAGCTACAAAGGACCTCAAATTTAACCTGAACTAAATGAGACACTATTTTAAAAAAAAAAAGTAAAAAAAATTATATAATAGAAATGAAGAATCCAGTTGAATCTTAATAGTGTGTAAGTTTAGAAAAATAATTAAATTTCTGGGTCCAACAAGACACTTTAGGTCAGTGTCAGTAACTACTCAGACTGCATAGAAAAAAACACAGAGAAGCACACTCTAAGTGAAGGTAAAGAAGCTAATGAGGTTCATATTGAGCAAAACCTCAAGTCTAATAGTGTCACTATTACTGCTTAATACCAAACAGCCAATTTGGCCTATGTGGAAAGAGATATATTCTAAGGATGGCAGAGCAATAGGATGAAAACAGCCCACTCTGTGATGACCATGTCCTTACTGCCTCCGTTCCCTCTGCCTTTAGTTCCTCGGAGGGTTATAACAGCAGGGTGGAAGAATGAGACTTACCCAGTTTACTCTGTTCTACAAAACACTCATAGTGATGCTCTATAGAAAAGAATGTTAACCGATACCCAGAATCCAGAAATGAAGCAGAAACATTCTGTGGAGCACAGAAATAAAAGCCATGATTGAATGATAAGAGCTGTCTGCTTCAATATGTCACCTCTCTCCTAAGCTGGCACAATGCCACACAGAGAATTCACAGTGCCATGGCTTCTACAGTGGGAAGTACATGGTCAAAGGAAACATTTGGCTTCCATATTATTTGGGGAGCAAGAGGCTCATCCTTGTAGCATACTGTGAGAAGTAAAGGGGATGTCATTGTGCTTGTCAACTTTCTGCTCTATGCCAAATACACACGATAAATAGATAAATTAAGTCAAAGAGGAGAAAGGGTTCTTTTAGCTCAGAGTTTCAGAGATATCATTCCGTTGTCTGTTGGTTCTGTTATTTTGGTGAGGCAGAACATTCCGATAGGCAGGGTGTAGTAGAGCAAAGCTGCTCCAGTGTGTGTGTGTGTGTGTGTGTGTGTGTGTGTGTGTGTGTGTGTGTGTATGTATGTGTTAGAAAGTAAAGAGAGAGGAGGGACCAGCATCCCTATGCCTCCTCCTATGGTCCATGCCCAGAGAACCAACTTCCTTTCACTATGGTCTCCTCATCAACTGCAAACTCCTCATCAGCTCACCTCCCAGCCGCTCTGACAGGTAGGGACCAACTCTGCAAGATATGACCTTTGGGAGAATACTTTAAAACCATAGCAGCCAGCAACGATGGACTGCCTGGAGGCAGTTAGGAAAAAAAGCATTGTGACAGGGAGCTTGGCAACAGCAAGTAAATCTTAGTGACAATCTGGTCCGCAGAACAACTAACACTCTATGTTCTATCTCATCTGAGGTTCCTAGCTCCAAATCTTCAGATCAGAATATGCAACCTGGAAAAATTGCAGAAACCAGAGAAGTCAAATGGGACCATTGTTTGGAGGGAGACAATAGAAAGAGAAATAGCAGGCTCCAAGTGATCTGAAAATGGGAAAACCAGGAGTCTTTACTTGTGGAGGGGGAGGGAGATACATACAGAAAGAGCAAGGAGTACCATAACAGTAAGGGTGTCTGAAAAAGAATAAAGAATCCTACTATTATCTATCTAAAATACCTATAATACATATAAGTGTGTGTATACATATACAGACAACAGTTTAAGTGAGTTTCCCACCTGTACTGGCAATGCTCCCCCAAGAGTCACAGACTACCAGAACCACAAAACCAGGCATGAGAAACACTCCTTTGAAGTAGTTGGCTAGCGTTGTCCCCAAACTCCCACAACATTATGAGGTATGGCAGTTGCCATTGATTTCCCCCAGAGGTCAAAGGGGAGTCCCTACTACTAAACAGAGCAGGCACTTCAAACACAGCACCCAAAGGACGAGAGCTGGATCTTACATCAAAGTTTACTCCTAGCTTTTATGGTACCAGAGGTGCCATGCAAGCTTCTAAAAGGGGAAGCAACCAATAGTTCTACTCGGGGATGATGCCTATTAACCACAAGAAGACCAGCATGGCATGATAATCCTAAGGGTGCAATGTTGCAATGAACAGCTCTCTAACTGGACATTGTGCTTGGTATTGAAAACCTACCCAGCTACCTGGAGCTAGTGAAGTCATGGATCTGAGAGGAGAACCTACAACCACAACTTTATTTTTTTATTTCTTTCTTGATTTCTCTTTTTTTCATTTTTTTATTAAGAGATTTTTTATTCATTTCAAATACCAACCACAGATTCCCCTCTTCCCCTTCCTCCCACCACCAGCCTTTCTCCCAAAACACCCCCCATTCCCACCTCCTCCAAGGCAAGGTCTCCCATGGAGAGTCAGCGGAGCCTGGTACATTCAGTTGAGGCAGGTCCAGGCCCCTCTTCCCTGCACCAAGGTTGGGCAAAGTGTCTCACCATAGGCACTAGGGTCCAAAAAGGACCAGAGCTAGAAGTTGGAGAAAATATGTTGAAAAAAAAAAAAGAAAATGCATCAATAAAAAAGGGGTCTGGAGATAAGCCTCAATAGTTATTAGTGTTTCCTGCTCTTATAGAGAACTTGGGTTTGGTTCCCAGCACCCACACTGTAGCTCATAACCACCTGTAATTCCAGTTTCAGGAAATCCAATGCACTCTTTTGGCCTCCTCAGACTCCTACGTGCACTTGGTACATATATACTCATGCAGGCATACACACAATAAATTAATACATAAATTACTCTAAAATAAAAATAAATAATGAAAGCCTAAGAATCTGCATCATTTTCAGTGCTAATTTTTTTAAGCAACCAAAGTAAGAATGATGGAAATAGGAGTCCATAATTATCACCATACAAAACATGTGTAGAACAACCTTCTCCAAAGTCCCACATATGTGATATTTGAAATAATGAGGAAAGCAAAGAGCAGCTGAAAAGGGAGGTGTCACATGAGTAGTTACTGACTAAGAGGAAAGGTGAGGAGGGTGTATTTGAGCCCAGAATGAGGCTGCTGTGGATAAGGCAAAGCTGATTTTGAGGAAGAAAAAGTAAGAGTCTTTGCACCCAATAGTCTTAGCTCTAGGTGATCTCAGGCCTTCGTGCTCATCCTTAGTCATATGCTGAGGTGAGCCGGCTCAGTGAGAAAGCCAATTTAACTTCCTATGGGCCCTGGCACTGGTCATGTCTACTCATAAAGCATCAGCTGGCCCCTGGTCTGGAGAAAGGCCCAAGGGAAGTCTGTGAGAACTTGCACAAGGTTACCTGCCATAAAACAAGCACCGACACACTTATAAAATGCTCAGAAACACACTCACACAAACAAACTCAAGTTCCCCTAGCATGCCCACAGGGTTTGCAAGGTGTCTCATGGCACCAGTTCACCCTCCTGTCATGTGGTCAGACTTTCCAAATTACTAAGACATTTGGCAAAGCTGGGTCTTACATCTTCTGTCGAGGGACTCTCTCCTGCCAGGAAGGGTGGAGAGGATGAAAAGGAAAATCTGAGCCCGTCTGTTACAGCCTACTTCCGTAGTTTCCTTGAGGCTCTTTTGTGCCCCGACCCCCGGTGAATCACAACAGCTTCATGTGTTGTACCATGTGTTGCCAGTAACATCTTTCTCAGGAAAACAGTCTGCTAAATAAATGGCATTTGCCAGGCAGTCATGAAGAAGGAGCAGGCAGGTGAGTGACTTCTACTGCACGCTACACTCTTGGTGGCACTTGGTGTACATTTGGTAATACAAATGAGTTTCAGAAGTGAAGACGCATGGATCCAGCTTCCTTTAGCTGAGGCTTACGGTTTAGTTTTGACTTGGTATCAAATCCATCCTGAGCATCTCTTATTATCTGTCCTATAACTGCTCCAGACCGAGTGGAAAGGACTGTATGCCTCTGGATTTCTTAGCAAGCAATTTATTTTCTAGGGACTCCAGCTCTTTCTCTCCACTCTCTTTCAGTAACCATTTGGGAGATTTGCTCCTGTAGCTTGGCAATTTGCAAAGATACTCTTTGTCCTCAGAAAGGCAAAACAAGATGGACGAGGTCAATGGGGGATGTGAGTTATCTTGGATAATCAGTTGAAATATCCACATCTCTAATTCAAGGCTTCCTTTGATTTATCAATGTCATATTTCACATTAAGGCCCCCAACATCCATTTTCTTCATTTCCTTTCTAATTATTGCTTCCCAACTCAATAATTTGCTGTTACATAGTTTCTGACGTCTTGCATCTAGTTTGTTCAGCACCTTGGAATGTGATGAGAAAAAAAAGGGCTCTCTGTTGGAAAAGCCATGTGAGTTTTCTGTTCTCTTAGTTTACTTTTCCTGACCTCTCCCTCGTCTCTGTAATTATGTTCAGGCCAGTGGCTAATGATGCTGCAGGAAGAGCAAATGGCTTTTCTGAGATCACTGGGAAGGGGCCGTAAAGAATGGAGGCTCAGAAATCAGAAGCTGGATTCTAATCAATTGTACCATTTACAGGACAGAAACTTCTGCAAGTGTTTTTAGACTCAGTCATCACATATGTATTTTCTCAGAGACTTTACCCTGGAGAATCCAGTTTCAAAGTAAACTACAGCTCACCTAGTTGAACTCTTGAGGGAATCAGAGTGAATGAAGCTGCTTCCTGTTCCTCCGTATCAATGTAAGTCCTACTGTCTTCTGCTTGGATTCCTGGAACAACCCCCAGAATAGCTCTCTTTGCTTATCCTCTCCCCAACTCCTTTCTTAGCACAGCAGCCAATGAGCTTTTAGAGCATAAATCAGACCATGCCATCCTCTGACACTCTGCAAAGGCTCCATGTCTCCTATAGAAAGATGAATAATTGTCTTGATACTCTAGTTGGTCCCATAAAATAGCCCCGCATTGCTTCCGTGACCCACACTCCTGCTCCTGTCTTTCTTGATGATTACATTCAGTCACATTGGCTCTTCTCTGTCACTTGAGTGAATCTGTTATGCTCCTGCTGGGGGTGGGGAGGGTGTCTTTGCCCTCACTGTTAGCTTAGAGGGAGTTGTGCAGTTATTTCATCTCAGTTGAAATATTACCTCCTAGAGAGGGAGAGATGTGTAAAACTCAGGAAGCCAAGGAAACCAAAGAGGCTCTGGGAACTCAAAAAGTTCCAAGGTTTCCAAGGTCTTTCCCCAAGTTACAAAAGTAGTAAACAGTTGCTGGGAAGAGAGAGGCTATCCAAGGGAGCTGAGTGCAATTAGGCTGGGAGTTCCAGGGATGCAGCTTTCATGAGTCACCAGCTATGCCTGAGTGGGCTGCTCAATTATGGAGCTGCCTTTGAGTCCCCTGTGCTCCTGTACGCAACTGTAGCAAACACATTGGCTCATCAAGGCAGACTTGGATGAAATTGTTTCTCCAGTTTATTGCTCAGTAAGATGTGAATAAGTGTTTGTTCATACCTCCCCAGGATGTCATCATAGCAGCCTGGAATGCTCTGGACCTGTGCTATGACCCATCTCCTCAACATATCAAACTTCAACACAGCTTCACTGGGCTATTCTGTGAACATTGTCTGTTTGACATCATGACCGTGATATACTGCTTGACAGTTACTGGAATTTTATAAACAAAAACAAAAGAACAGAGAACACCACCAGAGCCTTAGACGAGATATACCATGGGTCACCAACATGGGGCCACATCTGTGATGTTTCCAATCAGAGATCTTATGAGTAACCCTGCACTCCCTTAGATTTTGGTGAGACAGACTTGAGGAGCCCCAGAGGAACTGATGCCTATGTGGCACCGCAGTGACTACCTGACAGGGGCGCCTCCTGTCACTTCACTAACATCTTACCTTTCTCAACTTCCTTTTGCACTTCCGGTCTGCCTTTGCAATTTCCAGTTTCAGAGCTTCACTCCTTTTCGGCACTCTAAGATGAAAATAGCCTAG
>CABHPR010141280.1:10974-21083 GCA_902168415.1 Peromyscus melanophrys
CACCTACTGGAACCAAGCTTTTTTAAAGAGTAGATATTATACAGTATAGATAACAATGCATATTTTAAATCCATGACTCAAACAAGACAGACATTTATATATGTAACTTTTGTGCAAAATTCACAGGAAAGACTGTTTTAGTAGTTTCCAAAGGTGTGTCATCTTTAGCCAAGTGATCTGTGACCCCAGCCTTTTCTACTATATGGATTGATCTCCCAGGATGCTTCTAGCATATGGATTTTCAGACTAAACACCATCTTATGACTCAAAACAGCTGTTAGTCCAGTCATTATCTCCTTCTTATAGTTTAAAAGAAAGCTGAAGTGGGAGGAAGTATTTCCCTAGATGAGTCCATGACCTTTAAGAAGCTTTCTAGGAAGTAACTAACTACCTAACATCCCACTTTCTATATCAGTCAGAGCTCTCTAGAAAACCCAAGACAACAGAATATGAGCAGGTGTGTAGGTGGACAGTGGAAGGACAGATTGATGTGATATGATATGATATATTTGATAATGGGAAGGTACTTAGTATGGAAATTGCTCATGTCTTATGGAAAGTCTCACAGTGTGCTGACAACAGGCTGGAGAATGAAGAAGTCAATGGCATGGCTCAGTTTAAGGTCAAAGTTCTCAGAATAAGGGAACTGACGATAGAACGCTCAGTATGAGGTGTTGGACATGAACACCCCAGGGGACAGTAATAAAAAACCTCAGTCATCAGGCCAGAGAAACTGGAGCTCTGAAAGGTGCAGGGGAATGGAATCTGGCTTCAGTAGAGCATACTTACTGCTCCTCTGTCTCAGTGTTCTCTCTAGGCCCTCTGCCAAGTAGATTGTGCCCACCCACACTGCAAGGATGGGTTTTCTTAATCAGTCAACTGATTCACATACCAGCTCCTCCATCAGCTCTGGGGACCCATAATGCAATCAAATTGAGACCTAAGATTCTCCAATACAACTTCCCTCTCTTGGTCCAGGACACATATGTCGTTACAAAGGAAACTGGAAACAATTGTCTTCCAGCTAGGTGCAAGGACTGAGGTGTAGGAATCTGCTGGAGAGAAAGGCAAAGGACAGTGATCAGCTTCTACTCCCTCTGGCACACACTCTGAGGAGGAACACACTCCCTTCTGTCTGCTTTCAGGAATAATTCACCCTGACTTCCATACTTGGTCAACAAAGGACAGAGTAACTAAAGGTTAACAATATTTATGTTTGTGTCCATCATCTTACCACACATCTCCAGGGGTGGCAGATTCCGGAACCCACAGCTGAGGGAAGGGACTATTCCCTGCCTCATTTTTAGGTCCCAGAAAGTAAAGCTAAGAAACCAAGAAGGACCTCTTAAGATTGGATTCCTTCCATCCATCTTCCTCCTGCCCCATTTGAACTAATTTTCTCGGAGACTCTGCCCCTCCAGGATGGCTATGAACATTGAGAAGGACAGCCTGGAGTCCCACGCACTCTCAGCAGCCATTTGTTGGCCCCATCAGCAATGTGACCACCGTTCCCACAGAGCATACTGGCTGTGTAAATAAGGAACTAAACTAGACTCCTTAGGAGAACAAGGCTGCAAGCTGCCCAGGAGCCCTGGGAGGAAGGCCAGCTGTAAGAAAGGAAGGACGAGCACTTGCTTTAACACAGGCATGCTATCCCGCCTGTCATCTGTGTCCTTTTCTCCCTTTTTGAACACCTTAAGGAGTCTTTAACAACAAGAAAAATCAGGCAGAAAGTGCAGGATCTCAAGTAACAAAACGTCAGAGGCAGGCAGAAGAGGATAACAGCAGAGGCCACTCAAGGCACTCCTAACTATCAGGCAGTTCCTTAGGGAGGGAGGCCAGGGCTGCTGGGGTGTGTTCCGGACAGATGCAGCCTGTGCCAACATGGAGTTCCAGCCTCCGCCTCTTCCCTTTGCCTTCCTTAAACCTTAGTTTAAGGTCCTTGGCAGGGAACCATTAGCAAGCCCTGCTACAGTAGAGGGGCAGGGTTAAATCCCTACACGTGCCCAAAGTCACCTCCAGCTGTCTCCCTGTAGCACTTAAGCCTTGGGGCAGCATTGCTTCCTGCCACTGCCTACAGAAACCTGGCTTTCCTTACTGCTTAGTAAGAACCAAAAGAAACCGGGTATCTGGGCTAAGGAATTGTGGGAGCCAGAGGGGTCGAGGACACCAGGAGAGCATGGTCCACTGAATCAACTAGGCAGGGCTCGGGAGGGCCCAGAGAAACTGAAGCGGCAATGGCAGAGCCTGCATGGGTCTGTACTAGGTCCTCTCTATATATGCTGTGGTTGTTGGCTTGTTGTTTGGGGCAGACTCTTGTCAGTGAAATGGGTGGGGGAGGGGTCTCTGACTCTTTTACCTGCTTTTTGAGTCCCTCTCCTCCGAATGGGTGGCCTCACCCAGCTTTGATGTGAGGGTTTATGCCTGATGTGAGGGTTTGTGCCTGGTCTTATTGTATCTTGTTCAGTCCCTGGGAAGCCTGCTCTTTTCTGGGGAATAAGGAGAAGCTGAGGGAGTCTGGAAGAGAGGGGAATGGAAAGAGTGGAGGGAGGGGAAGCTGCGGTTGGAATGTATTATATGAGAGAAGAAAAAATTTAAAACTTTTTTAAAAGAAAAGAAAATGGGAACAACTATACAACGCAGTCCACAGCAAAGCCTACTGTTACTTTCCAGGAAGTGTTATGCTCTGCTTTGATAAATTCTGTCCATTTTTCATGTTGCAAACATACTTCAACCCTAGTTAAATGTTAGTCTCATCATGCTAACGAAAAATGCTAGCTTTATGACCAATGGGTATTAGAAAACATTTTCTTATGTGTACTCATTTCAAGTGACCTGTGCCCCAAACCCAGCCATCCTGCTACCATGTGGAATTCATGGCACTGCTTTTCTATGACATAGCTATGCCAGCCTCTGAGGGGACATAGGCTGGGCCATGTCTACAGATTCACTAAGCTATAGTCTACAAGCACTATAGTACCCTGCTCTATCCAAGACAGCACAAGACTTAAAGAACACATCAGCCAGCTCTATGCCACTGACCTCAGCACAGGTTCCAGTATGGAGTCCATCCTGGAGGACGAGTCCTCATTTACAAGTGATGCTGAACCCCACAAGTCTCAACTCTCCTCCAGTAATGTTCAGCCTGATGTGGTTACCTCAGAGATAGCCTCCATTTGATGTCTGACTCCTCATAAATAGGAACTGAGAACACTAATCCTACAGCAAGTAAATTACCTGTGTTCGATTGTAATTGACCTGTTCTGCTGCAAGCACTGCACTTAGAAAATTATAGCTTTATCGCAATAAGGAGCCAGAAAGGGTTAATTTGCCTCCAAAGGGAGCCTAATCCCCTCCTTCCTCTCCGGAAGCACCAGATCAAGAGGTAATTACAATGACTGACAGCCATATTTATATTTTTATTGGATTATTATTAAGCATTATAGTATTCATCCTCATTACTCTAGCAATTCCACTTTAGACAGATCTTGAGAATGAGAATTAGAAAGCCATAGCCCAGAAGTTTCTCCTTCATGAAGTTTAACGTTTTTTTAATGGATGAAAAAATTCTGTTATTGAGGGGCAAAAAAACTGATCTGTTTTCTGAGCACAAGGCAGAAACTAGCCACTGTTATTCAGATTGTGTTAGTTGGAGGTGGGAGGCTTACCTTGCCCTGTAGGCTTCTCACGGTGGAAAGAACTTGGAGGGCTTTTGCAAAGCTCAGGGGCCACCTTCAAACTGGTATTAGAAACTGCACCCAGGGACTGGAGAGAGGACTGAACAGTTAAGATTGCATATTGCTAATGCAGAGGATCTGAGAGTTCATTTCCAAGCATCCATATAGTAGCTCACAACCCCCTGTGACTCCAGCTCCAGGGTACCCAACACCTCTGACCTCCATGGGCATCTGCACTCATGTGCACATAAATACACACAGACACACACAATTTAAAATAAAATAAATCTTTAAAAACTGCATCTGGATACTGGAAGAAACATTTGGGTTCATGTTTAAGAATTTCTAAACAATGAGGATCCATGGGACATGTTGGACACCCACTAGGTACAAGTCAGACATATTTCTTGTCTTGAATAGCTCATAGTTGAAATTAAATAATAATAATGGCCTGAAAGATATATGTTATTACTGTGGCAAGTGGCATGAAAGAAGGAGTGTGGTGTGGTGGTGTATAATGAAGGAACTTGGGGAACAAGCTTGGAAAATGTAGTCAGGGATCGGTTCCTTGAAGAAGTGGCCACATATCCAGACCTGAAGGTCACAGGGAAGGCAGTAAGGAGGAAGCACACGTGAAAACCTAGAGTAGAAACACAGACTTCCACCTCCTGATCTATCTGAACAGATTACTTTTAATCAGAAGCTTAATGTGCCATACAAGAGAGCCTTACTTCATGGTCTACCACATTCCAGCTTAGAGAGTGAAAACTAGAACATTGGAGGAAAAGCCAGACATGGTTCCTGGTACCCCAGCCTTAGCCCTCTAGCCCCTCACCTCAGATCTAGTTCAGCAGCCCCATCTTGTCTCCTGAATATCTCTCCTCTCTACACCGTTCTCCACACTGCAACACTGCACAAGACATACTTCCTAAGTCCAGGCTTGATTCAATTCCTTTATATAAAGAATGAAGGGCAGCTAATGCACAAACTCTCTTCTCAGGTTTCTCTCTCGCTGGTTTGTGCTCTAATAATCTAAACTACTTTAAATCTTCCAAACTTCACTCCACGCAGCTTTGTCTCCACATCACTTTTTGCAGGTCTCTTCACCTCCTAGATGGACTTTGCTCCATACAAAAGATGTTCACAGCCTACATCTGAATGTCTCAGAAAACACTCTCAGTCTCATCCCAGCCTCAATTGTGATTCATTTGCTTTCTTGGCCACCTTCTTCACAAGTATATACATAGTTCCTAGTGGCTTTATGAACCACAACTGCAGGCCCACAGTTGCAAGTCTTTGGTTGCAAATTCACAGTTGCAATCATCAGAGGTGTATCTGGATTGGGAAATGTATTGGAGGATGGGGGGCAAATACTTATGCACATCATGATGTTTTGACTTTGCCTTTTACATTAGTGCTTCCCTCTGCCTGGAATGCTCTTCCTTCATTTCTTCACATAACTACCTTGTTTTGATTATTTGGCCATCAGTTTAAGATGTTACTACCCTTTGGTACCATACGTAAACAGTCAGTTTGATCTCTTCATCCCTCCTCTCTTTCAGTACTATATACATATATGTGTTTATGTATATAATATATGTACATGTATATATATAGAGACCCTCAGCACATATACATGTAGGCCACCATTTATATACATATATTGTTACATAGATATAACACTACATTTCATTTGTTTCAAGTAACATCTAATTGTTAGTATATGCATGTCCCCCATTGTCATTTATGACCTTCAAAACTATTACTAACTTAGTTCTTCTTATACCCAATTTCTTCAGTCTCTTTACTAAATGATAATGTGACTTGAATTGAACAGAAAAATAAAAACAGTTGTGAAAAATAATCCATGACACTCTAGTCCTTTTTAGGCATGTGCAATTTGTTGGCCTAATACATCTGATCCATGAACCAGTCAGTGGCCCAATATTGGTTAGGTAGGGGCAGAAAGCTGCTAAGCTTAGTCTTATTGGTATGAACTCATTCTTAATTCTCATAGTCACTAATAAGAATCTCTTTGAGAGTACTTGCTACTTTCTCTTTGTGAATATGTTTTCTTTCCTAGTAACTTCAGAGCTCTTTATAACTAAACTATAAAGTAGGTGGTTATATCTAGCATATAGTAAGTATTCGATATATTATCGACAAATAGATGTCATTTACTGTTTACCTAAGTCACATGTGATACAAATCAATGTAAATACCAATCATATACCTCTCAATAACACACACTGAATGTCAACACATTGTATTAGGACTGAGGACAACAGTACCAAGCCTAGTTATGAAAGCGACATCACAAGCAAATAGAAGCCCAAGGATTACTCGACCTCTCGAGATCCTTAAATGTCAGGCACGTGGAAATGTTTTTAAATAGTTCAGCTTAGGGAAATACTTTCGGCCACTGATACGTACTTCAAAAAAACATTGATTAGAACTGAATAATTGTATTCAGTTACACATAGTAACAAACACTCTCACACATACATAAAACAACTACTGCAAGCTATTGTAAGATTCAGATCATGTAAGAATCTATTCAGCACAAGAGTCAAGTTAGGACATGAATAAGTACAGAAGTATTGTAGATGAGATACTAAGCACGTAATTCACTTCACACTACAATAACATTAATGATGACTGATATTTTGACTTACATAAGACTTGTCTGAGGCAATTACATCGTAGATGCAAGTAACTATGGAATTGCTCTAATGTGAGCTTAGTTTTAGCCACCACAGCAAAGTTTGATCTTGAACAATTCACTAGACCAATAACCAAAAGAGAGCCTATAAAATGGTGGATTGAACTTTTAGAACACACCCTGTTCTTGGTCAAGGCAATAAAAGTTGTGTTTCAGTTCACCATACATGAAAAAATATAGATATCTCACCCATAAGTAATTCCACATGCTTCATCTATGCGGAACAAAATACAGGGCATATGAAAAATAAAATTATATTAAATTTTGATTTTTAAAAGGCTGTCCATTAGTTGGGTGAAAAAGGAAAACATTCACTTGGTTGTGGTTATAGAACAAACAGCTGCCTTGATTGCTTGGATGTGTTTCAAGCATGCATCCCAAAATGTTTCTGGTTCATAAGAGTTCATAACACTTCTCCACTTTTAAATTTTATCTATATCTACTTATTGTATTATATGTCCTACACATGAATCCATATGTGAATATAATCTATTTACTTTGCCAACTTATAATGGGTATTATTTCATCTATCATGTTGCTTTGTACTTTATCCTTTATTCCTTTTAGTCTTTGGGTTTTATATATGCATGTTCATTTAGTTTTGTTTGTTAGTTTGTTTACTCTGAATGCAGATTGTTTTCTATCCTAAGAAGCTGATAATTTGGAAATAATTATTGTTTATAGTTATACTAATAATTAATTCAAATGTAATTTTCAAATGCTCCAGTGTACATTTTTCTCCAGAAAGGAAACAAGAGTTTTGAGCCTTTGCCAATCTCAGATCATCAGAGTGAGATGTGATCACTATGAGTTTATTGACTCTCCTTTCTTCCTTGTTCTTCTGCAGGAATAGGGATCCCTCTAGAGTTTACAATAATCCTACACTTACCATTGTTCAGTAAAAGTGTTTATATTTTCCTTTTCCTTCTTGTTTTGTTTCATTTTATTTTGATTTTTTACATTTGATTTTCTAATAGCATTCACTACAACAGTTAATCCTTGCCCAGTATTTACTATCTGGTTTCCATACCACTATTACTCCCCCACTTCTGCTGATTTAATTTTAGCATATTTACCATTCAGTTGTCAGATGCCAATGAGCATTTTCAAAATGAACATGCAGGTGTTTCATTGATAAACTCTTCCCACAGTAAATCTTCTATATCTTGGCATTAATGATTCATTTCTTTCATTTTTCTCTTGGCCCTCTGTGGGACTTCCCCCCTATTTCCTCATGTTCAAATGGCCAAAGTGTTCTCCATATTGAAGCTTGCCAATATTTACAGAAGAGGCGATGACTAATCACCTGGTTCCCTACAAGAATTGCATGAACATGGATGGAATCTTCTCTGATCTGAAACAGGAAGCTGCTTTATTTGCATAGGTCCTGTGTAAAGGTGTGGCCTTTAAAGATCAACCATACAGAATCAGTTCAGCTAATGGGTCTGATGCCCCAGCCCAACCATTTATACTTATGAGCACAATTCACTTGGAGCTATTTTACAGTCTCTATTTCTCTTCAGATGAAAGTTTTCACTATAATTTCCCATATGCTCTTGCCACTGTTTTTCTTTCTTGTACATCTATCATTGTTAGTTTCTAATGTGTTTGCATTCGGACTATTTCTGGTTGTTGTATAACTCAAACAGTATGCCCAAAGTAGAAATCATAACAGAACTGAAAACAAAAGAGTTTGTCTGATAATAACCTAAACCAATTCAGAATTGTTTCTGATTTGTTTCATCACTTAAGCATTGAGGAAGGCTCTAGAATATGAAAATACATAGACCAGTAACATGGGGTAGACATTTTCTAAGGTCTTTCTTAATCCAGTTTCTCTATCTCAAGCCCTGTCCAAGATCAAGTTATTGGAAATTTTTCCTGGCGTCTTGTACTTCATCATTCTATGTTTCTGATTTCCAGTACTATAGAAGCTTTAATCTCTAACTTTATTTCCATAACATTTCAACAAGAATTTGAAAAAACATGCAATATGCCCACAACTAGTTTCTACCTTGCCTGGAAAACTCTTTATAGAGAACTGACAGAAGGAATGCAACTCTGATACGAAGCTGGAAAAAAAAAAGTGTTTCATTGAGTTTCTTTAGAGTGGTAAAATCCTAAGTAAAAGTAAAATTGAAAAAATAAAAAGAATAAGCAAAATAGAACAGTGATTCTATGAAACTGTCCCTTCTCACTGACAATCAAATAGACAATGGTGTTGCCTGGGAAAAGCAATCCTCACTGGGGGTGTCCTCAACTGGAATTAACCAAAACATCAGCTGGTCTAGCGAGCCATGAGTGCTCTAGGAAAGGGCAGGTGGTGTCTGCATGGGTCTTTGTCCTAGAAGGAGTGAGTGCCAAGAGTTCATGTAAAGTGATAGAAGGGAGCTTAGGACTTGGGCTTCCTCTAACTGCATGCCTTCAGATCCTGGCTGTGCTGGCAGATTTAACTGCGTCCAAAAGCAAGGGAGAATTTGGGCCTCTCAGTTTGCCTGCAGCATGTGTCTCAAAAGGAAGCTAAACTGGTTACTTTTCTAATGCCATGATAAAACACCATGGCCAAGGCAACTCATAGACAGAAGAGTTTATTTGGGATTATTTTGCCAGAGGAATTGAGAGTCCATTAACATCATGGGGAAGGAAGCATGGCAGCTGAGAGTCCAACCACAGCGAGAAGCAGAGAGCAAACTAGGAATAGGTTGTGGCCTTTGAAACCTCAAAGCTGGCCTCACTGACATATTTCTTCCAGCAAGGCCACACTTCATAAGCCTCCTTAAACAATTCCACTAATGGGGTGGGGGGGCAAGTATTCAAATGCCTAAGACATGGAAGACATTCTCATTCAAACCACATTCCACATCATATCATAATGCAAAATGCATTTAGTCTGACTTCAAAATTCTTCATAATCTTTTACAGTTTCAAGACTGTTTAAAAACCCAAAGTCTCTCCTGAGACTCAGGCAATCTCTTAACTGCACCCTTTACAAAATCAAAAATGAAATTATATATTTTACCATATAAGGGTAATGTATATTACCAATCCAAAGGGAAGGAGTGGGGACACATAGAGTAAATACTGGGCCAAAGCAAGACTGGAACCCATCAAAGCAAATATCAAATTCTCTAGCTCCAGATTTAATGACAAAGGGTTAGATGGCTCTCTGCCCCTTCAGCTTTGCTGCCTGCAATGAACATCTCTCTCTTGGGCTGGTTCCACTCCCTGTCTGAAGCACTCCTCGGCAGGTATCTCATGGCTCTAGCAGATCCAGTATTTTGGGAGCTCCAGTGTAACCCAGGTTTCACTTTCATAGCCTCATAGCTTAATGCCTCTTGTCCTTTCAGGACCTTTATGCAGAGACTCCTCTGCCATACATCTCCTGGCCTCAGTGGCTCTCTAAAACTCTGGAGGAAGAATTCTTACCTTTTACTCTTGAATTCCGGCCACATGGATGACACTGCCAGGTTCAGCTACCAGCCTGGGATAGACCCTGATCTTCTTTAACCATATTAGGAGCAGTTTTTTTGGTTTTTGTTCTTTTTCTTTTTTTAATTGCAGTTAATTTCCAGGAGCACAAAAGCCCTTAGGCCTTTTCACAAGTGAGAAGGTTAGCTGGGTGGAGTCTTGCTCCAAGGGCACCATTCTCTTTTTTTTTTTTTTTTTCCCAAAATATTTTTTTTTATTTTATTTTAATATACAATTCAACT
>CABHPR010141281.1:1901-13058 GCA_902168415.1 Peromyscus melanophrys
TGAGAAACACATCCGATTTTCTTTTCTTAGTGTGCCACGCCTGCCCCAGTTCTTGCTACTGGTTCTTACAGGCTTGTGAACAAGTACAAGGAACTTGAATCTCCTAGAAATGACATCAGTTTCCTTTTAAATGTTTAATTTCTAGATCCAGTACTGTTGTGCAGAATGGTTTAGTTACTATTTATTTATTTATTTATTTTTGGTTGTTTGGCATGGGGGTGGTTTGGGGATTAGGTTATTAATAGTCGAATTTATTGCAATTTATAAAGAAAAATTTTAAGAAAAGCATTTTTAGGTAAAACATTAGCTGAACAACCTAGAGTCCTAATTTATTTCCGTGTTGCATTTTCTATTCGTATATGTATAATATACACACATGCATATATATACACATCTGTATGTATACACACACATAAATGCGTGCGTGCGTGCGTGCGTACCCACCCCATGTATGGGTATGTATGTGGGTGGCATGTGGGTGGCCTGAGGTTAAGGTCAGATGTCTTCCTTGATTGTTTTCTATCTTATAAAATGTGGTAGGATCTCCACTGACACCCAGAGCTTGCCAGTTCAGCTAGTCTAGTTAGTTAGCTTGTTCTAGGCCCCGTTTCTCCCTCCCCATGCTGGGGTTACTGTGGGTCGCCGTGCCCACCTGGGTGCTGGGGATCTGGATTCCTGTCCTCATCCTTGCTCTGCAATTGCTTTAGTTCCTAAGCCACCCTGCCTGCCCCTTTACTTTGTAGGCCCAGAGTGAGCTAGGCTGCTTCTTTTGAGGGGCTGTGTTAGTGAGCAGAAGTGAAAGAGAGTTCTTTGAAGGTGACTTTTTGAGGATAGGTTGTGGTTTGAAAAGTATTTCTAGCAGGAGTAGGCTGCTATGGTTGAACCATCCCTATAGTCCTTTCTTTAAAAGAGGAGTTAAGGTGCTAGAGACAGAGCCCAGCACGCAAGAATGCTTTTGTGCCAGCCCCAGGACGAGTTCGGATCCCCAGCGCCCTTGTGAAAAGCTGGCTTACCTGTTTCTGTGGGGTTGGAGGCAGGAGGACCACCGGGATTTGCCCTTCAGTCCAGCTGCAGACTCTGTCTCCAGGGAATGAGGCAGGGTGTGACAGGAAGATCTCCTCTGTCTTCTGGGTGGTGACCGCAGGCACCCAGACACACATGCAAACACTTACACATGCACATCACATACCTACCACAAAGGTGAAATATATTTAGAAAAATGAATTGAAATGTGATATATTTCTTCAGAGAAATTTATTTCTAGCCTTAGGTATCTGAAGGATTGTGTGGAAATATACTCATAAATTAAAGCTTAGAAAAATAATTTTTGGTATGCTTCCTATGTTTAGTGAGCAAGTGCTTGCCTGTGATGAAGTGGGCCCTCAGTGCTATCCCTAGAAGCCTACTGTGTGTGTAGTTCTGTTTACAGGGTTCTCTTCAGAATACCATGAAATGTATTCATAAGAGAAATGTCTGTAGTAGTGGTCTGTTTATCTGCTTGCTAGTTACCCACATTGACTAAATGGTGAATTTTAGTTACTTTCATCAGTGAGGACGATAATAGTGTGGAAGATTAAGACTAGCAAAAGGCTTATTTCCATGTTACTTTGGGTTTTATTTTTCTTCTGAATATTTGAGGATTTTTGTTTTTCTTGGGTAACTACTATTATTTTGTATTTTGTGAGCATACTGCCATCCTGAGAAGGCAACTTCTGTCTTGAAGGGATTGTACTACTGTGTTAGAGAAGAATTCAGTAATAGGCATTGCTCTGTGTGTGTGTGTGTGTGAGAAAGAGAGAGAGAGAGAGGTAGAGAGACTTAGACAGACAGACAGACAGACAGACAAACTGACTCCATCAGGTAGAATGTCTGAAATCTGGGTGGATTCAGGGAGGTACCGTAGTTATGGAGGATAGAGCAGATCTGCCCCTAGTTTGCTGACCTTGGAGGAGAGGTGTCAGGTAAACCTGGGTGGCTAAGCAAGAGGCCACTTTAGGCTCAAAGACCTTGATGTCAGTAAGGGTGGCTAACACTGAAGAGTTTGTTTTTGCTAACTCTGCCCCTTTGGTTATTTAAGAAAGGCAGAGAGGGATGAGGGCCTGTGGAGGATGAAGGACCAAGAGTGACCATTGGGAATGGCAAGACTAGGGGGAATGGCAATATCAGGAAGGCATTTTTGGGGGGTTGCAGTTGAGGAGCAACCTCATTCCTTAAGCATTGAGAAGCTATTAAAAGGTTTTATTGGGCTCAGGGGATTCCTGGGAGTGGGGACCTTCATCAGATGATATTCTATTCTGGGAAGAACAGGTAAGATGGTTGGCCCAGGACATGAGTCCAGAGAGGGATGGTGAAGGTCTGAAGCAAGGTAGTGATGGAGATGGTAGAGAGGAAGCCAGGTTGAGGTGAACACTTGGGCATTTCTTTCTCTGTATATTTAACTTGAGGCATGCATGTACTCATGTAGGCTTTGGTTCTTCTCCCTTTTAAATGAGAGTGCTTTCCAGTAGATTAGGTGGAGCTTTGATGGACAGAGTAGGAGTGCTCCAGTTGATTCTGATCACTGCCAAGGGGGTTAAGTACCCCAAGAATTGTCTGGCAAGCAGAGCACCTCTTATTCCTGGTAGGAGGTTTAGCCATGCAGTGGGCATTGAGAATTCTGAGTGCCATGTTCCACTGGGAGAGTGTTGTACCAGCTGATCTGTAGCTGAGTGGCATGTTCAGACTTGTTCTGAGACTTGGGTTCCCTTCATGCTGGAAGGATCTGGATGTGGGTAAGGTGGGAGGAAGCCAGCCTGTTGAACAAGTATTGCTGTGCAGCTCTTCAGACTGTTAACCCCTAACTTCTGTATGCTGTTTCCCAAAAGCAGGAACATCAAAGCTTGACAGAAATCCAGGGGTCCCTGCTGCGGTGGGGTTTTCACACTTTCTGAAACACTGTAATAAATGTGTACTCATGAATAGCAGCAAACTTGTATTTTGCCTTTTTTTCTTAGCCAGACTTGGAGATAGGTATATTTCTATGCATTAACACAATCCAAAAATATTATCCATGCCCTTTTTATAACAAACAGTGTATGTGTTCACAGGTTGAGCCTGAAAGAACAAAGAAACATTATTTTTTTTTCTCCTTTTGGAGTGATATGTCACAGGAAAGTTGTGCTGAGCTGAAGAATAGTTACCTAAGGAGCTTCCTTCCTAGGGAGTGGAAATCACTGTAATTGAGTGCCTTAAAGGTAGATGCTTTAACATATGAGTTTCTTGGTGGTATTTCGTTTGTTTCTTTATTAGTAAGTCCCTGCCCTCTGGTGTGAGTGGCTGTGTGAATCAAGCCCTGCCCACGCTTGGATCATCAGAAAGGTCTCGCTCGCTCTGTTGTCTTAAGTTCACAATGCCCATATTTTATCAGTGCGTCCACTTTCCCAGTCATTTATTCCCATCATTGAAAACAATAGCAGGTAGCAGGAAGCTGTGTAATTGTAGAAATTCACACTCTTTGGATACAGAAAGGCAAGATGCTGAGATGCAGCTATGGTGAGAGGTGAGCATGACCATGTGGCCACCTCTCCGGTTTTTTCTCCGGCTTAAATGGGGTCAATGGACAGTAAGTGAAGTGTTCAAAAGTGTATTAGATGGCTTTGCGGTGTCCCACGTTTAGAGCACGTGGTGGTTGTCAGGGTTTGAATTAGTGTTTACAGTGTTTCTCTCACAGGGTAGACAGATCCCTAGCAAATTGTGGTATGCAGGGTATTTGCAAGTAGTTGCTTTGAGAATTGAAGTAGATTTTACACTGAGTTTGGTTTCTTGTCTGAATGATCAGTGTTAGAATACCAGGGCTGCTTATGATCAGGGTAAGGATCCCCAGGTACTTACTTCACTGGAGAAGACAGGGCTGACAGTAGTTTGCTCTGCTAGCAGAGAGCCCAAGGGTTGAATCAGGGTAAACTCTTTGGGTGTGTGGAAAGATGGCCAGGGAGAGACTGGGGAAGGGCAAGGAAATGTTACCTTTATTACTAGTCGCCAAAAACAGATTTCTGGGTTTTAGAATTTTACACCACTGTTTGTCAAATAGAATATGATCTTCTGTTATGAGACTGCTTCGTTACCACAGACTGCTGGCATTGTTTGGGTTAAGTAATTAGCGAAGTAATGACTCAGGATGCGTGTTTTCCTAGACAAGTTTTAAAGAACAGTGTTTTAGGACTTCATGTTTTAAGATGAGAAATGTTTTATGTATGGGGGCCATTACGGGGAGTTTAGAACTAAATTGGGGAGTCAAAGGAAAAATGTCCAGCAGTGGTTTTTGTTTTTTGTTTTTTGTTTGTTTTTCAGGTACTTACTGTACTTTTTCCTACCTGGGGCTTCTTGTGTGTGTTAGTGCACCGTGGGGAGGGATACTGCTTCCTTCAGTGAAAGCAGGAAAGACAGAAGTGGACACAAAGTGACAGCATTAAGGTGTATGTGCGGCAGGCTCCTCTACGTCATTCTCTGGTCCTCAGCCAACACAGCTGCTTTCAGACCCATGGAACCAGTGCAGCTCACTGCTTGTTGTTATGAGACAGGTTCTCACTATGTAGCCCTTGGTTTGTTTGGAACTTGCTGTGTAGACCAGGCTGCCCTTGAACTTGTAGATCTGCCTGCCTCTGCTTTCTGTGTTGGGATTAAAGGTGTGTGCCACTGTACTGGTTGTTAAAAGCAACCAGTTGTTGCTTTTAAATGAGGCAGGGTCTCCTTAGTTTATGTCTGTAGCTCAGCCTGGCCTTGAACTCAAGGTTCTCCTGCCTTAGTGTCCAGAATAGCTGGGACTATAGGAATGTCTTACACCTGGCTGAAATGTTCTTTTTTTAAAATTTAGGTGGCCCAGTAACTGTTCAGTAAAACACAGTAAGAACAGATGACTGGAAAATTGAAACAAGGTAGACATCTAGTGTTAGTGTGTAGTTTGCTATAGCAGTTTGCTGTGCGCGTGCAGTTTGGGAAACGATTCTATTTTGTACCCTGGTTAGTGAACTGTGTTTTGAGAAGCATGGACCTGACAAGTAAAACTGATAGGGAGCAGAGCTCTCAGCTCACCTTGCTGGGCACATTAGCAGGCTGTTGTCAGTGTCTAACAGTTGACTTCCCACCATTGAGAAGCTAAGCCAAGGAACCTGTGCTTCCAGCTTTGTGTTTACGGCCAAATATCTCTGATCTCTGGCATTGTGTCTCAAATATGACTACATATGGACAAGTTATCCTATTACATTTAAATAATTAAAAGAAAGAACCCCACCTTTCAGTTATAACTTAAAAATAACCCCTTTGTTATTTATGATGAGGGCCTTAAATGTATTAGAGTTACGAGTAGCGATCCAAAGTCCTAGGATGCTTGTTTCAATATATGGAGCTATCCTGCCCTTCAGAGGCATCAGTTTCCAGCGCTGTGTTTGATATTTACTGCTGTATCTGCCTGTTGTGTGTGGTACCCATTTTTCTGTTTACTAGTCTTATTTATGCATTGGCATCCTGTGACAGTAGTTGCTGCTGCTGCTGTGCTACTGTAGTTCAAGAGCAGTTGGCTCTTACACTTGCTCCTCCCATAAATGAGTGTGTCGTCACTTGGGGCTAAAATGATAGTTGTTTATGTTGTCATGACTTTGTAAATACTGTTTATCTGTGAGCCAGCTGACATATAATGTTTCCTTTTGAGACAGTACCCTTCCTTTTAACATTGCTTGCTTTTTTATTGCTCAGTTTTCAGTGCCGCACCATTTCCCATTCACTTACCCTGAAAGATAAGCCAAATGTCTAGCAAAGTTCCACCTCTCTCAGCCATTTTCCCTCATGCTGAGGACATATAATTAATTGTTTTAGATAACCTATTAATTTCAACTTTTCTACCCTAGAGCTGTTTCAGAGCTGGGCAGATAAGACTGCCCCTAGACCTAGTGTCCAGATGTGTCATGGAATGTCCCTGTTTCTTAATGGCCACCGTCTTTGGCTTACTATTTCATTATGCTGACATACATCGTCCAGTGGACATCGTCCAGTGGCGTTCAGGAAAAGTATCCAGGATGTAAAGTTGTAAGTCATTGCAGGCTCTAAGCTCAGCTTCTCCACCTCTGCCCTCCACTTGGCCTCTACCCTCTGTCTGGAGCATCCCTTCCGCCAGGGACAAACCCTCTGATTTGCCATGGTATGGACTGATGAGGTAGTCAGTCACCCAGCTGGGTGAGGCAAAGAAAGGGCTGCAAACTTCGATAAGTTCTCTTGAGTTTAGCCTTAGTGATTTGGTAGGAGTTGCTTTCAAGTGATGATGTTTTCTGGACTCCAGAGGGCAAACTGCCTATCTATCCTGGCATTCGGGTAATAAGTTTTTTTCTTTTATGAATCAATAACTGCTCTGTCATCTTTCAGTTTTCAAAACTTGGTAGAAGTGATCTGTGTCATAGTCTCTCTCGGTCTCTTTTTCATTCTTTTGTTTTTTTATAACTTTTATGAGTGTTACAGCTCACGGTGCATGTGATCACTCTACCATGGTTAACTGAGAATTATGTCTGTGTTTTAAACTTATGGATGGGCTCAGGTGTTTCTTTTCACTCAGAACAATAACAGAAACAGCATGAAAACAAAGGAAAATGGGTCAGCAGTGCCGTGTCCAGGATCCTGTGCTGACTTAAGATGTGCAGGCCCTGGAGGTGAAGATGAGGAAGAGGGAGATGTAGGAGGCTGATGTAGAGCAGTGCTCTTGAGTGCCCTAATGCTGCTTGGAACAGCTTTTCAAGACAATGAGTTTGGAAATGATTTTTAAAGGTTTTTTTTTTAATTTACTGTGAAGCTTACATTTCAGTGATTTTTTTGGTACATTTATAGAGCAATGCAGTCTTTACCCACAGCAATTTTCGGCACTGTGATGATCCAGGTAAGATACTCATACTCTTTACAATTACTCCCCATTCTAATTCAGAGCACCAGGCAAGTGCTAGTGGTTCTGTTTGTGTAAATTTGCCTTTTTATTTTATTTCTATTTAAATTAGCTCAATGTGTAGCATGTGATTTTTCACTTCCTGTTTTTGAGGTTTATCTATATAGTGGCCTGGTGGTTTCTTTTTATTAGTTTATAGTATTCCAGTATATGGATGTGCCATACATCTGCCTAGATGTTTGCCGGTTTATAGACACCGAAATTGTTTTTAGTGTTTGGCTCTTTTGAATGGTGCATTCGGAAGATATTTTTGCTTGGAATCATGTTTTTGTTCAGAGGGCTAGCTGCCTGATGGGACTCTCTGTAGGAGAGAAGGAGAGAAAGGAGCAGGTATTTGTCTGCTTGGGTCTTTCTATTCCATCAGTTTAGCCAAACACCCTTTCTGGCTATACTGCCTGAGCTCTGATTCTCATGACACGGCTTTGGATGGGGTGGGGAAACATTTGAAAGCTCTGCTTTCCTGAAATCTTTATCTTCCTTACTCTTGCTGTAAGGTTAAGTCATATTCTTGAGCTGTGAGTTCAGTTTCTTACTGCTGTAAAGACAGACTTTACTGTCACTGAATTCACTGGCATCCAAAACCACATTTTTCCTTCTCTCTGTGTTTTCAGATTTCATTTTATAAAGGTAGCCAGTGTTTGATGCTGAAGACTAGTGTCTTCCTTTATCCCAAATAGGAGCTGTTGATTCACCAGGATTAAAAAAACAAGGTTCAGAGGAAGGAGGAGCAGGCCTGAGAGGGCCTGAATTCCACTCTGGGATCACACAAGGTGGCAGGAGAGGACTGACTTGTGTGGGTCACCTGTAGCATGTGTGCACATGCTTAAAAATCTATATTTGGACAGAAAAATGTATCCCAAGTTAAAGAAATGTGTGAAGGGATGAGGTTACTCACCTGAATTTGCTCCAAAAGTTTCTTCATAATGCTTGATGGAGGAGTAGGGGTGGTATTGTGAGACAGAATGTTGCTGAGTAACCCAGACTAGTTTTGAACTCATGATCCTTCTCCCTTAGCCTCCTGAGTGTCTGTCTGAGTGTTGAGATTATAGGCATGTGCCAACTTGTACGACTTTACATTTTTTTTTTAATGATTATCTCAACTCTTACTAGATGTTATAATCGTGCACATTTTGAAAACTCTTGACCTGGGAGCATTCTTACCTGTTTAGACCGTGAAGGAGTACTGCTGCCTCTCAGACTTCTTTGCCCTCCTCAGTTTTTTGATGTTCTTTGTGTAATTGCTGCGTAGCTTTTATTATGTCATTTTGAGATCTCGGGCTAAAGATAGTTATTTGAGTAAAGACTGCATCAGGGGACAGTCATTCCCAGTGAGATACTGAGTGTTGGGTATGGTTGAGGATGTGCCTTCCAGTGCCACACAGTTGTTGGCCATGTTCATTCACTTTTCCGTGACTCAAGTCCCAGGGCATGCCAGTGTGAACTTGGGGTGTGTAGCACCTCAGCCCTCTGAGGCTGTGGGTGTACTTTCCTGTCATTCTTGCTTCTCTCTCCTTTGATTGTCAGGAAAAAAAATGTGGATCCTTAGCTCTTACCAGTGATTTAAGGCTTAATATTTATTTTTTGGTTCACTGTCTACAAGTGTTTTGAGCCTAGTCAGCTAGACGAGATCTCTTATTTATTACTGAAATGCTTAATGTGTGTATAATGTGTGCCAGGCACTATGTGAACAGTGAACGAGAAAGTCAGTCTGTGCCATTGTGTAGTTTATAAACCCAGTGTTAGGCAGAAAATGAACGGTTTAAGAGAGTGATATTACAGATGGAGTATTGCAGGGGCTGTGAGAGAACATGAGACTGTAGCAGAATTGCATTTGTTAAGTGGATACAGTGGTGTCCACAGTAGAGATTCTTTGCATGAGGCATAGATTAGTGAGGAGAAATAAAGAGTCCCTAGATTTCAGAGAAGCCATTTAGCCTGTGACTTACTGTCTTGGTTAATACCACATTGGAGGCTTGAATAAAGAGAAAGCAAATGGGGAGGGTTCTGGGTTTATCATGGCGATTGACTCTCTCCCTCAGTTTGCTTTGAGCTAGCTGTGTCTTGGGAGCTGTTACCTCCAACAGCTGCTACTGTTGGGTGTGGATTGCTTGAGTCTCCTGTATCAGTTATGCATGTGTCAGCCTGGACATCTCTTCAGAGGTGGGGCTTATTAGGTCTGGAAGGTCCTTTGAGTAGGATTTGGAATAATACTTGGGAGAGTGGAGACCCAGAGCAGGCCACATGTGACCTGTACACAGAAAGGAGACTGCTTTCCCAGGTGCTGGCCCCCCTGATCTTAGAACTTGAAAAGGGGACTTCAATAAGATGGTTACATTGGTTACAGGTTTGGGGATAAACCCATGTACAGGTTTAAAAGTTTCTGTAGTTTCCATTATAGAAATAAATGATTGAAACATGAACTTTGCATTTCTTTTTTAAGCTGCTGTTTACAGTTAGTTGTGGGTCATTTAATGCTGGGGATAGATTATGAGAAATGTTGCCCTTGAGGCATTTTATTTTTCCAGTGTGTAACAACAGTGTGTGTATAAGTGAATACAACTATCACTAGGCAGGACGCCATCATGTGTTTAGTCTGGTACTCAGCACATAATTGTTTGCTTTTTTATAATATGGATACAATTGTATTTTCTCTGAGCTTACTAAGTAAAATGGCTTTGTTGGATTTTGAAAAAATAATACTAATTGAGTATTTTAATTTTTAAAATTACGTTTATTTGTATATGGGCACATATGCACATGTCTATGTACACATGGGTGCGAACGTGCCATGGTGTGAGTGTGGGTGCGAACATGCCATGGTATGAGTGTGGAAGATGAGTGTGGAAGGCAGAGGACAGTTTGCTAGAGTTGGTTCTTGCCTACATTGGGCCTCAGAGATCAAACTCAGGTTGTCAGGCTTGGCAAGTGCCCATTCCTGCTGAACCGTCTTCCAGGCCCACAAAATGAATAGAATATTTCTAACCTTTTCCTGATCTTACTAGAGAAGAACTCTGCAGCTATTAATGCTAGCTTTCAAAGTGTGAAATTTCTTTTGTTTTAATAGGGCTTTGTCAGCCATCAGCCTCCAAGATTGAATTAGATAATTCATTTTTCACTAGATTTTTACTTCATTAGCTGAAAATATTTTCTGCTGCTTATTGTTACATGAAAGAAGTGATTTAATGTTAAATTTTATGTGGAATTTCTTTGTTTGTTTCCCCCTGGCTCTGTGTGCATATTAAGGACTTTTTCCTTTTTGTCTTTGGGAGTCTCTCCCCCCACCCCCATAATTCCATTTTTTTTTTCTTTGCAGGGTTACTAGCTGTAATTTTATTATTTTATATTTTGTTTTAGAATTTGTAGTGGTGCACTACTTACTTATTTATTGAGATAGTTTCCCTTTGTAGACTAGGCTGGGCTCCAACTCAAAGAGATTTTTCTGCTTCTGCCTCCCAAGTGCTGGGATTAAAGGTGGGGGCCATCATGCCTGACTTTTAGTGTAAATTTTTAGCTTACAATCTAAGTTCAGATGTCATACATTTCATGTGTAAGAGATCGTCCATTCCTGTCCACCTGGCCTGTATTTTTACCTTTAAAAAAGCAAAGGTAAAGGAGGAAGGGTTTCTCTCGGCTTGCAGTTTGATGGCACATCCATCGTGGTAGGAAGGTGTGGCAGCAGGAGAGTGGGAGTCTGGGCACATTGCAGCTATAGTCAGGACGCATGCAGAGGGCCCTTTGCCTTTGCAAGCTGGCTTTCTCTTGTTTGAGTCTAGGATGCCTGTCCATGGAGTGGTGTAGTGGACCTTTCCATCTCTGTTAACCCAGTGTGGGCAATCCCTCACAGGCATGCCCAGAGGTCTGTCTCCCAGGTGATTCTAGGTCCTGTCAACTTGACAGTATTGACCCTCTCACATGGCTGTCTTGGTCAGTCCTCTCTTGCTGTGAAGAGACACTATGACCAAGGCAACTCTTACAAAGAAAGCATTTAATTGAGACTTGCTCACAGTTTCCAGGGTTTAGTCCATTGTTCTCATGGCAGGGAATATGGTAGCTGAGAGTTCTATATGTGGATCCCCAGGCAGCGGGAAGAGAGAGTAGCTGAGAGTTCTACATCTGGATTTGCAGGCAGCAGGAAGACAGAGACACTGGGTTTGACTTGGGCTTCTGAAACCTCAAAGCCTACCCCCAATGACATA
>CABHPR010141282.1:0-41241 GCA_902168415.1 Peromyscus melanophrys
AGTCACCCAAGGTTGCTCTGCAAAATTGGGGCATCCATCTTTGGCCTAGAGGCGTAGCATACCTGACAGACTTTTCTGTGAAGCAGGGTATTCTGAAGGGCTGTCCCACCTTGTCTTGGCAAGATTCAGCAGTCTTTTCTTTTATGTCCTGCTTGTGCATTTAGACAACATACTGCCAGCAGTGGAGGCAAGGGCACTTTCTTGTCCAGTAGCTAACTTTTGTCACAAGGAGTTTCTTCAGTGTCCATCATCTTCTCTGAAGTAGATTGGTGCTGCCAGGAGCAGACATGTTGCACAGTCATAAAAACATAAGAATCTATGTTATTAAAACATTTTCAATGTCATAATCTATAGATCTCTGAAGTGTTTGAAGATGACCTATCTGAAATATATCTGTTTGACCTTGAAAACATACCTAATATGGCCTACAAGTTTGATTGTAATGATTAGCTACTATCTTGCATTACTTTATATCCTAATTAGTTGATAATAATAACTTTCAAGGACTAGCAATGTGCATTACATTGTTAAATGAGTTTCATAGGTACAATACCTTGAACAAGATTAGAAATGTATGTGCAGTATGTTCTAACAAAATCTCAAATTTGTATCAGTATACACAAGTTGTATATAATATACAAAAATCCAATCCAATGTTAAATATTTAAAAGTAGTAGTTGCCATTTAAAAGTAGATTTAATAATCTACCTTTTTATCTTATCCTATCCATATTCTCTCTTTTTTCTTTTCAGAGTAGATTCAATAATCTACCCTTTATCCTATCATTTCTATATCTTTTTTTTCAGAGTAGATTCAATAATCTACCTCTTTAGCCCTTCATTTCTATATAATATCTTTCTATATCATATCTCCATTTCTTTTTTTAGAAAGAGATTGACCATGACCCATAACAATTTTTAACTAACCTCTAAACAAAGACAAACATCCATAATCCATTTTTTTTGGAATGTGGGCATAGTTTTCTAGGCTACTTCCTGCTGATTGGGGGTGCTGGTAGATTTATGAGGAGACAAAGAAAATTTAAGATTATGGTCAAGTCCTGATTGGAGTAGTCTGTGAGACTGTATCCTTTAAAGTAACCATCTTGATATTGTTCTGAGAAGTTTGTTGTCCAAAGCCAATCTTTGGGTGGTGTTTGTCAGCTTAATGGAGTTATCATTGTCCTGATGGAATGTCATTGTGGGGTTCCATCATCTTTTTGGAGACTTCAACATTGTTGTTTGGTTTGGTCATGGTTCACTGCAGAAAATATTTCTTGTGGGACTTTTTTTTTTCTGGATGATTTGTCCATTTTCTTCAGATGTCTCATTTGTCCAGTATTCCTCAGATGCCTTAGCCTTCATTCTCCTGAAAGACAAAAACAAAACCCTTCCCTAACCTTAACTCTGGAGAGTTTCCAAATCTAATCTTTATCAATTTTGATTTATGGTTTCTCCTGATTTTTTTGTTCTCTCTTCTATAGCTGTTCAATCATCCAGAGCATTGTGGTTTTTTATAATAGGCATTAGATTCTTTAAGTGCTCTGAGAAGGCATTTCCTCTACAATGGCAGGAAATGACTGAATGGAATTTGAAATGGGGGCCTATGAGAGGCCCCTCAGGGAGTTTCCTAATGGCAAAGGTAAAGGATTACCTTGTCTGTCCCTTGTTGATCTATATTCGTTAGTCCATTGTCTGTCTTTGCCACACTTTCTACATAATCCAGAAGGGAGGGGCATTCTATTGGGATTATTCCTTGAAAAAAGACTGTTTCTAGGAATGCCCTGTTTACAGTCACTTCTTAGGTGACCTTGTTTACTGCAATTAAAACTTTTGACATTACTATTTTTCTTCACTTCTCTGGAAATCATCTCTCCTATCCAAGTATCATCATGATCATGAAATTCAATATTTATTGTATCATGGATCTATTCCTCCAAGGGTGCTGGTCTTGCCTTTAACAGCCTAATTACCCTTTTTACATTAGCATTTTTTTAAAAGTCACAGATTCAATTATTATCTGTCTACCTTCTGAATTTGGTAACATTCTATTTATTGCTGAAGTCAGTGAAGGTTTCTTTTGGGCCCTGTATAACTTTAGTAAATGACTCAATTTTCTTTTCTACTTCTTCAGTTCTGTCCCAAGCATTCAAGGCTGCCATGTGGCATAAAGACATGGTGTGGTCCTCTTATAAAGATTGTCTTTGTATGTCAGCATAATTACCTTCTCCAAGAAGTTGATCTTGGCAAATTCCAATACCTCTAGCCCTACTCCATTGTTCAATGGTCTTAGCCTCATCCTTCCACCAGGTCCTCCACCGGGGACCAGCCTCTAAGACAGCTGTAACCAAATCTCTCCAGTCTTGAGGGATAATTCTATTACAAATTGACTACAAGTTTAACATCTGCTTCACTAAAGATGAGTGGATGCCATATGAGACTACTGCTTCTTTGAATCGCCTCAAATATAACATTTTCACAGTAGTCCAGTCAGCTCTTACACAGCCTTGAGGATATCGATCACTGGGTAGTTCCTATAAGGTTACTGGGTAGATTAAGGTTGGCTATTTGAAAGTGTTAGGTTATTTCTCTGTAACCTTATAATGCAATATTGAGATTGGTTCTCCTTTAAATTCTTCTGTCTGGGTCTGAATATTGTTATGATTTGTTTTAACAGTTTTTTCTAAAACTTTTATCTTGACACTCATTATAACCAACTTTTTAAGTGATAAAACAGAAATGATCAAACAAATAATATTTATAATTGACATTGCATAAATCCCATCAACATTAATTATCCTCTCATTTAATTGTTCCATTTTCAGAGTGACTAGTGTATTATCAGAGACCCAATGTCTTCCATTGTAAAAATGTTTCCCATTTTTTAATGTGGGAAAAACTTTCTTTTAACTAATTTCTCCCTTTAAGAAATCCCAACTGACTCACCAAATCTGCTGACAGTGATGATTCAGATGACAGTGTGGCAGCAGCCTGAGGAGGGGGCTCAAAGAAAGCCAAAACCCACCAGGAGAAGAGAGAAGTGAAAGATCCAGCTATCTCACAAGGAAAATATGAGAAATGTGGCTAACTCCTTCAGTTTTGGCAGCCCCAAAACCTATGATGTTTGTTGCAGAGAGGTTGCAACAAAAACTTAGTCAGCAGGTTAGGTAGTCCGGCCCATGCAGGGTGGAGATTCTGATCGTGTGTAGCTTGGGCCTGAGCCAAGGACCGCAAGACCACAGACAAGTGGCCTTTTTGTGAATTAGTACCCCACAAGTTGGATTCTAGATGTTGCTTGAATCTTAAATTGGTCTTATAATAAAAAACCCAGAGCCAGATATTGGAGTAAATGCTGAAAAAACCGAGAGACAATGGACAGCCACTACTTCCTACCTCACCAACTCCTTAGCTTGAAAAAATCTCTAGTTCCTGTCTCTTCACATCTTATATATCATTCTTTTCTCAGGCTTCACTTTCTGGGAATAAGGGAGTGTGCTTCCCAAGGAAAGGCATGGGATCTCAAGTGCTGCGATTAAAGGCATGTGATTCCCAAGTATGGGATTAAAGGTGTGTGCCACCACTGCCTGGCTCTGTTTTTCACCTAGACTGAGTCAATCTCATGTAGACCAGGGTGGTTTTGCACTCAGAGATCCAGACAGATCTGTGCCTCTGGAGTGTTAGTATTAAAGGTGTGTGCCACCACTGCCTGGCCTCTGTGTTTAATCTAGTGGCTTGTTCTGTTCTCTCATCTTCAGGAAATTTTTATTAGAGTATACAATATATCAACATACTCAGGCCTTATGTGGGTATGCATGGCTAGACACTGGGCAGCATGTGTAATGAATAAGTCTAGCTCTGTCCTGTCAGCTAGCTCCCAAATAACAATACAGATTTTTTTTTTATTGAGCCTTAGCTTACACTTGTTTCTAACTAGCTCTTATAACTTAAATTAACCTACTTCTATTAATCTATGTGCTGCCATATGACTCGTGGCTTTTAACTCTCCTCCTGAGTGTCCTACTTCCTCTGTGTCTGGATGGCGACTCCCCCTTTCTTCTTTTCTGTCTATATCTGCTGCCTAGATATTGGCCATTTAGCTTTTTATTAAACCAATCACAGTGACATATGTTTACACAGTGTAATCAAATATCTTGCATCAGGAAAGAATCAGTTTCATCTCATGTGCTTGTATTATGGTTAGCCCTATTGTCAGTTTTCATGTTAAAGTTTCCAGATGTGTGCAGGTGCTCTAGATATTATGTTGTCTGAATCACATCAGTCTTTTCTAGATAAGTAAAGGTAAAGATGTGTTTTGCTTTATCACACAGGGTTGAAATAAACCTGAAGCCAAAATGAAGCATATGCTCAAATTACTCTATGGGAACATTACTAGTTTATTTTGTTAATAAGGAAATTGTGGTTTTGTAGAACTCGTCTATTTTTGGGAAGAAAGAGTTGCTAATAAAGTTAAGCCAATGACAGACTTTAAATCTGTATACTTTCTCAGAGTGATTTTTCTAACTGAGTGTATAGTAGGTTATATGGTTATTAAAAGATCATACCTATAATCATAGAAACTTTCCATAATGAAAATTCTCAAATCCCCAAAAACATGACATTTCATCAGCCTACACAACTAATCTAATCTAAGCACTGCCTTACCTGCTTTACAAAATTAGATCAGAGTAGATGCACTTATGCCTTTCCTAATGCTAAACACTTCTTTATCCTGAAAACAAATTTTTTTTTGGAAAAAAATGGGTAGATCTGGAAAATATAATAAATGAGGTGACCTTGAATTCAGAAAGAAAAAAGCCTCCATGTCCTTCTATATATGCATTCTCGTTTTAATGCATGTATGTACAGATAAATAGATGTAAATTGTGGTAAATCCTTAGAGGCTAGAGAGGAGATCAAGTGAGTACAGAGAGGTGCTGGGGAAGACAGTGAAGAGCGAATGACACATGACATGAAAGTCAAAGAGGACTGACAGGAGGAGGGGTGGAAGCTAGGAAGAGGGTGGAGATACGGGACAAGCAGATTCTACTAGAACACACTTTGAACATGCTACTGATGATACCTCATGCTTTATGTGCTAATTTTAAAAAAGAACCCCACACAATAAACTCCTTCTCTGGCTGTTCTAAGGCAAACTTAATAAACTGTCCCCTCTACAATGCAGGCAGCACATCACAACCATATACATTTTGAAAAATACTTTTCCTATGTTGCTTTTCTGAAAATGATATTTGATGGCTGTTTGTAGCAGTCAAGCTAGCCTGTATTTATTGCTATCTATAAGCTCTGTCCATCTTGCCACACTCGCTTTCCCCCTGCCATGTGCTCACTCAAATCTGTTGTTCTGATTATCTACCCTTAGTTTTCAAAGCACTATATATACACTCATTATTGTGTATGGAATCATTTCTGAATTTTCCTCATTTGGGATGCACTCATATCGTTTCTTCTACCAACTCATGTAGCATGAATCTTAAAGAGTCTTATTAATAAAAACAAACCTAGTGCTAGGTATTGGGGTGAATGCTGGAAGATCAAAGAAGCAGAACAAGCCACATCCACCTCACCTTGCCAATTCCTCAGCTGATCCTGTTTCTTCAGACTGGACACCTCTCAGCTGAATTGTGCTGCTCAAAAGCTTAAAAACTTAACCAGCCCTAGTTCCTAGTCCTCACGCCTTATATACCTTTCTGCTTTCTGCTTTCTGCTATCACTTCCTGGGATTAAAGGCTCACTTCCTGGGATTAAAGGTGTGAGTCACCATGCCTGGTTGTTTCCAGTGTGGCTTTAAACTCACAGAGATCCAGGTTGTTTTCTGCCTCCCAAGTGATAGGATTAAAGGCGTGCGTACCACCATTTTCTCGCCTTTATATCTAGTGGCTGTTCTGTTTTCTGACCTCAAATAAGTTTATTAGGGTGCACAATATTTTGGGGAACACAGTATCACCACAAACTCAAGCCCTACTACTGATGAGTGATTACAGGTTCAAAGGAAGTTGAATATTCTCTATGAAACACTACTAATTGGAACATCTCACATTTATATGTACTTTCTAGAGACTCATTGTTGTCTTTGCTATCTAATTAATATTTATCATATTCTTTATATTTTTAATTAACTACATGAGTATTTATATATCTTCCATACATATTTAGCCTTAATCAGGATACAGATAGTTTTAATATGTTTTTTTTTCTTTAATGACCCTACCCAAGTGGCTTTAACAAGGAAAATGTTCAACAAATTTTGAATTTATTCACAATAAGCTCAAAGAGAAACACAAGGGATTCATGCTACATATAAATTTTCTTTTCTAGAGAAATTTGCTAACCATTGTATTAAATTATCAAGAGGAATCTTATCACTTGAGTGTCATTATAAATCACAATAATTGTGTGTGTGTGTGTGTGTGAGAGAGAGAGAGAGAGAGAGAGACAGAGACAGAGACAGAGAGAGACAGAGAGAGAGACAGAGAGAGAGACAGAGAGAGAGACAGAGAGAGACAGAGAGAGAGAGAGAGAGAGAGACAGAGAGAGACAGAGAGAGAGACAGAGAGAGAGAGAGACAGAGAGACAGAGAGAGAGACAGAGAGAGAGACTAGGCTTCCATCTCAAAAATGTTTTGTCATTTTGCTTTATTCTGTTGCATGTTTTTACAACCTCACACAGTTTATGAATTCCTTAGTTTCATGTTTCGCTTAATGAAAGTCATTGATTAGCATTATTAATAATAAATATTATAATAGATTAGAATATGTAATTGAGTATGGAGTTGATTTGCATCCTCTTTAAAAGAATGGATTAGAACTGGATTTAACATGTCAAGAAAAAAAACCACGGTTATGATAGTAAGGAAAAAACTAAAGATAGTTTTTATCACTTGCATTTTAATTATGCCTAATGCAACATTCTGTAATAAACATAATATTTTGGTGTGATGCCTACTCCTAATTTAAATCTATAATTGTGCTATATTTGCACTTCAGAAGCATTAAATTAAATCCTGTCTTGTTATGAGCATTGAGATTCTAATGCACATGTTATCTTTAAACATATACCACCTGAAAATGCACAGCAGAATAAGTTAGTGGGTTACAGAGATCCTGTCATGCCTTGAGGACAATTGAAAAGTGAAATTGTCCCAGCTCAGTGTAAAATGAAATGTACATTGAGTGTGTTGGTTAGTTTTTTTCAATTTCACACAAATTAGGGTCCTCTTCAAAGAGTGAACCTCAGCTGAGGAATTGCCTTCATCTGATTGACTTCTAGAATATCTATAGCAGAACTTTCTTGACTAATGATTGATTGATATGGGAGGCCCAGTTCACTCTGGTGGTGCCACTCTTGAGAGTTCTAAGAGAAAGCAAACTGAGTAAACCATGGAGAGCAAGCCAATAAGCAGCGTTCTTCCTTGGTTCTGCATCAGTTTCTGCCTCCAGCTTTCTACACTGAGTTTTGGTCCTGATTTCCATTAACCATACACTGTTACCTTGTAGCCTGTAAGGTGAACCTAACCTCTTCTTCTCTTGAGTTGCTTTTGGTCAGTTCTTATCACAGAAACAGAGAAGCAAACTAGGACACAGATTGGTACAAGATAGTTGGCACTGTTGTTACAGATCTGGCCATGTGGCTTTTATGCTTTGGACTGTTTGGCCAGAGGAAGGTGAAGGATTCTGCTGCTTTAGGTTGGAAAAGTCATTGAATATTTAGACTTTTATGAGTTGTTGTGGGAATTTAGAAGATAATACTTAAGGAAATGCAGACTTGGCTTGTGAAGTTTCAATAGGAAGTTTGAGAGGTCCTCAAAGACTCTATAAAGGCCATTCCTATGCTAATTTGAATCTGCATTTTATTAAGAATCTGTGGTTTCTGGTAATCTGAAGAGGCAGTTGTGATTAACAAGAGACCAGCATAATTGAAATGTTACCTTTGCTTAACTAGGAAAAGAGATGCTGGTTAAGTGGCAATGAAAAAAAAAATCAGCTATGATTAACAAGAGACCAGCATAATTGAGAGGAATTCTGGGAAATATTTACTCAATGTCAGCAAACAGAAGCTGTCATTCAGAAGTGGCCACGGCTTGTCTATCGCTGGTACCACAACTCTGTAATATGTAGGAGTCTCTCATATGTGCTGAGTTTGGAGGCATAAAAGGTTCATGGAGTGAAGCTGAGGCTTGGTAGGGTTGTAGTACATGTAGTAGGGTTGGAGTTCACACAGAAAGCCAGGAGGCATTTAGTGAAGGTGCAGTTTCAGGTGTAGTGGAAAACTCAGCATATTGGAGATACCAGGATGATGGGACAACCAGCAAGGACAGCAATAGGTGTGGAATGGAGCCAGCCTGAGATGACAAGAATGGTGAACGTGTTGTGGATGAAAGAGCCAGAGAAGTGGAGCTATCCAGGCCCCGTAGAGCCCAGGAGATAATGAGTGAGTCCCAAATACTGGGCATTAAGCTATTTATACTGTTGGATTTTGGTTTTCCTTTGATCTGATTGCAGTTGTGTTCTGGCTCTTCCCTTTTAAAATCAGCAAGTGTATAACTTAATTTGGATTTTACTAGAACACGCAGTGAAAAGACATTGGATTTTTAAAGAGAACTTTTAAAGTGTTGAAATTTTTTAAAACTTAAAAGTATATTATCTTTATATTGCAATATTTACATGAGACCCTGATAAAAGATAGAAATGAAAAGTTATGGTTTAATAGTGAGGTGTTTGTGTTGTCAAACTGATAGGGGGTCAATTATGTTAGTTTTTGTGAACTTGACACAAACTGGAATCATCTAGTGTATCAGCTACTTTTCCATTGAAACACCATGATGAGGGTGATTTACAGAAGTAGTTTATTTGGGTTTATAGTTCCAGAGGGTTAGAGGTCTTGATGGTGGGTAAAGGCATGGTGGCAGGAACAGAAAGATAAAAGGCTCAGATCTTGAACCATAAGCACAAAACAGAGTAGACTCAAAAGGTTGTGTCTTTAAACTCTCAAATCCTGTCTCCAGCGACATATCTTCAACAGGAACATACCTCATAAGCCTTCTCAAAGCGTGCCACTACCTCGGGGCCAAATATTCAAGAGCTACAGACTAAGGGGATCTCTAAATGAAACTATACTACTTTGGCCTGTAGGCAGGTCTATTTTGTATTTTATTGATTGATTATTGATATAGGAAGGCCTTCATCAATTCCACCCTGGACAGATAGTCCTGGGTTATATAAGAAATCAAACAAAAAGTTAGGGAAGTGATTATAGGGTAAAAGGTCTGAGCCCACTTCTGGCTTTGAAAACCTACCAAAAGCCACCAATCCCTGAGCTCAAAAACCCACCAGACCTTGGACTTGAATTGAAATTACACCAGTACCCACCCTGGGAATCACCACCCTGGAAATTTCCTCCCTCAGTGTTGCTGGGTCCTAATGGCTCCCTCAGGGGAGGGGGTGAGAAAGCATGGCATCAACAACACAGACACCAGGAGTCAGATGAAAGGCAAACAGCAGACTAATTTTTTCAGTAACAGGGAAGGCCTTATATACCCATCTCCCAGCACCCAAGCTGTGTCCTAATCTGGTGACATTGTGAGGTCATCCTTCATTGGCTGGGTGTGATCAGGAGCTCTGACAGCAAGATATGGTGACATTGCATGGTTGCCCCTCTTTAGCTGGGCGCAATCAGGAACTCTGGACAACACCTGTTGCTAGGCCCTCAGGCAGACTGCAGGTTGGCTCATAGGGAAGTATGTTATGTGCATGCCTTAGCAAATGGTTTGAGCCAATTTCCTTGACTCTACAGACCTGTCCTACTACACCTCAAGAAACCCTATATAAGCCTGTCTCCTGCTCAGTTTCCTGCTACTTCTGGCCTGAGCAGAGGCAGCCCCCATCTTGTTTCTTTCCCAATAAATCTCTTGTGTGAGGTTTGTTATATGGTGTGACTTTGTGGTTTTCTTTGGGTCCTGACTGTCAGGATACTTTTCCCCTTAGAGATGAAACACTCACATAGGAGAAGCCTTTCCCCTCAGAGCTATAACATGTACCTTGGGGATTTCCTCTCAGATCTGCAACACTTGTACTAGGGGAAACTTTCCCCTCACAACTGTAACACTTACAATGATCCAGTGGTCATCATTTTGCTATGGTCTCTGCTTTAGTTCCTGCCTTGACTTTCCTCCATGATTGACTGTGATGTGGAAATATAAGATGAAATAAATCCTTTCCTCCACAAGTTGCTTTAGTCATGGTATAATAATAATACAACAACAGAAATAAAGCTAGGACATTATCCTTATCCCTCATAGCCTTGCTGATTTACAGTTTTTGTTGGGCTGTAGATAGAACATTGCTTGAAGTTAAAACATTTTTAATGCTTTCCTAAATGTGACATTTTCTACCAAATGACCTAAAATCTAACATGTCAGTACTGTTTTAGTTCATTCCCATTGGTACTGGAAAGTGGTGGTGGGACGTTTTATTCATCTTGTGTTGGTGATGGATGGTTAGAGTAATGGGAGTGTAGGGAACCTTGAAGTCAGCTCAAGACACCCAAGACCAAGTTCTTAGAACAAAGGAGATTTATTTTCCCCAGAGGGACAGAGCACAGGGAATAAGAGATAAAGGCAGGAGAGAGATGAAAAAGGAGAAGGAAAAGGTATTTGTCCATGAGGGACATAGTACTGCCTCTGGATAGAGAGGAGGCAGACATGGCCAATAGGAAAATGGCAGTTTATAAAGGTAAAAGGGGAAAGCTCATGTTAGGAGGATGAGGTGTTCAATTTTAATTGGGCATGTTAAACAGGTGAGCTGAAGAGGGCTTTTGATTGCTAGCCTTCAATGCTTTGATATCTCGATCTTGGTAGTCAGCCTCAGGAGGAGGAAGTGGCCAAATAAGGGAATAGACCTTGGTGGCTAGCTTTAGGAATGTAATCAAACAGCTTTCAGCAAGGCAGAAGGAATGGGGGAAAAGGGCAAGGCCTTCCAGATTCATGTTTGCTGTGCTCAGGCTGGCTAGAGCCCCTTCAGGGAGGAGGTGGTAGGTAAAAATATTAAAAAACAAACAAACAAACAAACAAACAAACAAACAAACAAAAAAACCACCGAGATCCAATGGTTAGTGAGAACCAATGGCAATAATTTTCTAAATCCACACAAGCCAGCAAGAAAGATGGGCTAGAACAGATGCAATTAGTCAATATACTAATGAAAATTGGTGTAATATGACTTTTTTCTGGGGAGGCATAAACAAATATCTATTTACCCCAGATAGGTAACCAGTGATAGACTAAAGTAGCAATTGTACTAAAGTCCAATTTGAAGAAATAATGGTCTTGTTAGGGTTACTAACAGAAGCATGAATGAGGGGTTGCTAAACACAGATAGCTCAAAGGTCTCACTAAAAAGGCCAACTTAATGTGGGTGATGATTCACAGAAGCTGCAAGCCCAGAGCTCTCCATATCCCTTGCAGACAGCTCTACAGTCAGAGGGTGTTCTCCAGGAAACTGAGCTGGTTGGCTTATGAATCTGGTAATTTTAAAGGATGTCCTTTAAAATTTAAAATTCAAATGGTCACTCTCCAAGATGGAAATGCTTCTCTTTGGAGGTCACTGCTTCACAGCAACTGGAAACCTTCAATATGCTTATAGTAGCATATTCTTTGTTTCTTGTGCTCTTAAAACCTTTTTCTTTTCTTGTGGAATGGAAATTATTACCTCATTTAATTTTTTTCCTTCAAATCCATACAAAATTTTAAATTAGGACTAAAGCCTAACTACTTAGGTCATATTATTTACCATTCAGTTCTGAATGAAAGGATATAGCTCACAAAACAAAAGTAGCAGGTTGCTTATGTCAGACCACTGGTTGAGCATCCATCATTAATTATGCAGAGTATTAGTCTCATCTACTATGATTTATTTTTATTTTCTTTCTTGATAATGGCTGCTTATACAAAATGTAAATAACTTGGATAGGTCTGAAGAATAATGTAGAATTTTTAGATGACATTTGGGGTCCACATCCACATTCCATTTTGGAGATCTTTCATGATCACTGCCATTGTCGTCTTTTTGCAACACAAGTCTGTAGGTGGCAGTATTTCAAACCTTTAAAATACATTCTTTAAAAAACACAACGATGTATTTCTGAATCTGCTTGGTGATAACTTAGGGGAAGGTTGGCAAGACTACCTAATTTGCTGAGAAAAATCAAGATCTTGTTGAATTTTCAGGACCCATTGGGCATCAATAGAAACCAAATTGGCAGGGAAATATCTATCTGTCCATGAAATAAAATGGCTGTTAGTGCACAGCAGGCCATTCCAAGGATCACAGGTGTTATTTCCTGTACACCACACTCTGAGCTCTGGAAAGTAAGCTCTCTCCAGCCGCTTTCTCCTACTGCAAGAGTGCAGGCCAGTGAGGGTATCTGACCCTAGCCTGCAAGCCCAGCACTGCGCCAGATGGTTTGTCTGTCACTATGAGAAACACTAGTCAATTGCTTTGTGTACACTGGCCTCTGCATGATTACTTCACATAAATTTATGGGCTTATCCAGAGACAATAATCCAGCTCAGTAGGCATCATTAGTCTCCAGTTTATTGATAAAATCCTAAACTCTGCCTAAGGTATTACTAGAAAGTGGCAGAACTGGGATTTGAACTCAGCCCAGCCTTGTTGTGGGGACTTTGCTCTTGTACTCCAATCTATACTACATAGTTCTAACCAGGGAAAATACCAGATAGCAAGAGAAAAACAAAGTAACAGGTATAGTGGGTCTTGGAGGAGAAACAACTTTAAGCATCAGGCTCTGCATAATAGTTTTCAGAAGATTTTGTGTCTACTTTCTGACCTGATACTTACATTCAGTCCAGCACACATTAATCAAGTACCACTTGTGGTCTGGGAATGAAGAGAGCTCCAGGGACAAGAATGACAGGTAAGATAAAGATAATAGTCTGCACTAAATCTTAGAGAGATTCTCTCTATTTTATAAATGCCCGTGGATGACAATTCTGTTCTGATGTCCTTGAAGTAGCAGCAAAATGCAGAGCTCCAAATGCATGCATGTTCTCCCATGAGGTCAGCATCCTTTTCTGTTCCCCTTTTGAGTCTTTCAGAGAAGTACAGCAGAAGATGACAATATCAGATGAATCTGATTCATAGTGTCTGGTTATCAGCAGCAGGGTATCATTGCACGAAGCTGCTTATTATCTGCCTGCCTTACTGATCAGCTTCTCAGAGCTTGAGTATGCAATAACGTTAATGGAAGACCTGGAGTCAACATTCTTCTTTCCCTGTAATTTAGATACTCTTCACTTCCTGGGTTATATTTTGAAACAGCAAATATCATGTAGAGTAATACCTGATAGTTATTTCAAAAATATTATGGCAGAAATGCCTCTATGGAAATGGAGGCATAACTGGAAATAATACTTGCCATGTCCGTGAATTACAGAAAAGAGGTGCAAACCTCACCTACCAATTGTTAAGCAACTACAACTCTACAAATCTGTGATTATTTTCTACAAGTAATTTGGAAGATTTAATAAATGTAGGATTAATGAGGGTTTTGCATAGCCATGACCAAATTTGACAAAAACAATCTAAAAGAGGAAAGATTCAGAATCTTGGTTTCTGAGGGTTCAGTCCATGTGTTCTTTGCACCAGGTGGCTGGGCAGAATTCCACTGGTACTGGGAGAATGTGATGAGTAACATTGTTCACTTTGTGGCTGACCAGGAGTCAGAGAGGGGGAAAGGATGGGGCCAAGGATAGGATATACTCAATGATTTGTCTCACTCTTGATTCTCCTCCAGCTAAGTCACAGTCACTAAAGTTCCAGAGCCTCTCTAAGGAATGCTACTTGGTAAGAACCAAGCATTCAAAGCAAGAGCCAATAAGGTGCAAGTGACATGTCAGACTTAAATCGTAGCAGTTGGGATCCCAGAAATCAGATAATAAAAATTAAAAAGGACATTGGAACTTCTCAAACCATTTATGCACAAGGAGGACTTCTAATAACATCACATCCAAGTCTCTAAATAATACACTAAGTGCCAGCTCTAGTGACAGAGATTATTTGGGACCATACTCCTGGTGACAGCTCAAGCATTTTGTTATGGTTAACCAACAATAATTGAATCAGAGTGTATGCTGTTTAACATATATTATTCTGACCCATTTAACGCTCTCGAACAGGGTCTTGACAAATGCGGAAAACTGAGGTTACAAACGTTACCTGTCTAGTGTGACAGAACAGAGATGTCAACTTGGGAGGCTTGTATAACAAGTTAGTCTTTCTGTATCTGTCTTCCTCTCATGCAGTCATTTTTCTATGTCGTCATTGACCATGTTTAGTGGTGCCCAGACCTCTAGCATGTGACAGCTGTAAGTACTTCCTGATTCAATGGATTATGTGAGTTCATTGTGAGGAATGGATTCATTTACCAATTAAATATTCTCACGTCTCTAGTTCTTACTTAAAGTTATATCTAGTCACAGTCAGCATTTTGCACTCATCTGTTTGGCAATTTTGTCATTTCCTGTGTTATTGTCTACTGGTGTTTTGAATTACTTCTAATGTTATAGCTTAAACCAACATGGTCTCTGTGGGTCAGGAATTCAAACGGGACACTGCAAGAATGTTTTGGTTCCATTCTGTGATGCTTGAACCCTCCCTCATCTGGGCTGTAACTGTCAGGTGGTTACCTTACTCAAGGGCCTGCCAGTTGATGCTGGCTGTTAGTTGAGCATCTAACAGGGGTGTTAATTCGAATGTCTCCGTGTAGTCTTGTCCTCACTACTGGTCCTTCTCATAATATTATGAGGCTGTTTCTAGGACAAATAGCTGAAAAGAGGAGGGAAAAGAAGAGGAGAGAAAGGGGGGAGGAAGATAGGAGAGGGGGAAGAGGAGGCAATGTGGAATTTGAGTCTTTTCCATGGGAGGATGAGAGAGGTGATTTTATCAAGTTATAATTTATATGCCATACAATTAACTCACGGTAAATACAGCATAGAGTTTGCTGCCTTTAGTAACCACATAGATTTGTGCACATTTTGCACGCTGAGTTTTAGAACAACTCCATCCTTTCGCAAAGGTCCTGTGGTGCTCATTTCTAGTTAATTTATGCTCCCACTTCCAGCCCTCACCACTGTTGCTTTCTGTGAGATTTCATTCACAGATTCACATGGTGTGTAGGCTTCTGGTGGTAGGTCCATTCACTTAGCACAATGCTTACAAGTTTATTGCATTTAATTGTGTATATCTACCATATTTAGTTCATTCATTTTCCAAGTTACTGGTTATTTTACCCCAGTTTCTGGCTAATGTGAACACTGTCACTACCTTTGTTCATGCATAAACTTTGAATGGCTGTTTAGTCATTTAAATTTTCTTTTATTGTGGATACCCAGATGTGGAACTTCAATATTATATACCCAATATTATGTACAAAAAGGTCATTGCATTCATTGGATATACAGGTATATGTGTATTTTGTAGTATATTTTATTTTGTAGATATTTAAATTTATTGGATTGTTTCATTATTCTACAATTTAGTTTTATTTGTGCTTGGTGTGCTTCTAGCCATGTATTTTTTCTTTTTGTTTGTTTGTTTATGTATATGTTTATGTTTATGTGTATATATACATATATATATTCACGTGTATGGATGCAGGCACATGCCATGACTCATGTGGAAATCAGGAAAACCTCAGATGCCCGACCACATTGTTTGAAACACAGCCTTTCCTGTTTTTTACTACTGAATATTGTAGACTATTTTGTCAGAAATTCAGTTATTGTCTTGTCTCCATCTCCCAGGTCCTTGTAGGCTCTCTGGGATTACAGACTGTGAGCAACTGAATCCAGCTTCTATATGGGTCTTGGGAATATGAGTTTGGGTCATCAAGCTTACATAGAAAATGCTTTTACATACTGATCCATCTCCCTAGACCCTATCCATATATATATATATATATGTTTTTCGAGACAGAGTTTCTCTGTGTAGTTTTGGTGTCTGTCCTGGATCTCGCTCTTTAGGTGAGGCTATCGTTGAACTCACAGAGATCCACCTGGCTCTGCCTCCCAAGTGCTGGGATTAAAGGCGTGCGCCACCACTGCCTGGCTAATTTTAACAATTAGTAGTTGGTGCACATATGTCCTTTATTGTTGGAACTTGCTAATCCATCTGTAAATTTTCTGTGGCATAGATGTCACAGGTTTTCATCCTTCCCTGAGGAATGCTGACATAACCTTAGTCTTATCTCAGCATAGAGATTCTGCATTTTGTCTCAGACTATGTGTTCACTGATATCCATGGTCATATCTTAGCCTCTGACTTTCAAGTCCTTTCCTGTCCACATATCTGCTGCACATGGTTCTGAATTGATCTCTACATTCATTTTTGAGTTTACATTTTTTTATTAATGTTTCGCTATTCCAAATCCTAGCTTACATTTGTTCCTTTTGCTCTTGGCTTCCATTATTGCAGCCATAGGACCTAAATTTTTCCATTGAAGAATACAGAAAGTAGAGTATTATGCACAATTGAAAACTTGAATGTTGTTCAAAAAGTCTATACTATTGACATTTATATGAATGGATACATAATAGAATAAAATGTGTACTCATGTTAGGACTATGATAAAATGAACATAATTAGTTGTTCTTGAAATATTTCATTAGTTATTTTGATAGCCCTGCTTATGATGCCTTGTTTGAAAATGGAGTTCTTCCTTGGAGCAAAACATGTTAGGTTCCTGGGCACCACTCCTACATGCATATACCCTGTACATCTGTCTGCAACTGTCCTTACATGTGGAGTTAGACCAAAAGCAGGCAAAGTAATGGGACAACAAGGAGTTTCAGCTATCACTGCTGACTGGCTGCTGTAAATTCGTTCTTTCTACACAAAACTAACTTTATTCAGCTTTACATTGTATAAGAAAAGAAGGTGGAGTTTCACACGTGACTCTTAACTCCAGGGAGTTAAGGATCTGTAACAAAGCAAAAGTCTGAAGCCCTTCCTTCATCTATTGAAGGTAAGAAGCTGAAGACATTTGGGCCATTTTGTGGTGAGACACAGAAATCACAGCAGTAGGAAAGCCAGCATAGAGCCCTGGCATTTTTAAGCAGCTAAATTAATGAATTCTGAGACTTGTGCTTCAAGGATTCTTGATATGCGACATGCTAAAATGTTCTTATTATTCATGCCACTTTAATTCACATTCCCTGTTACCTGAAGCACAAGTCCTCATAAATGTCAAAATTCTGATGAAAAGAACAAATTCTTTTCATCTCTGTTGACAACCAAATGGAAGGATACAAGCCCTTGCTCTCATTTTCAGTCTCCCTGTAAAGCGAACAGTTCCTAAGATCATTATAATTTTCCTTTTTTTTTGGAAGCCAGGGCTAGTGACAGTGTTTGGACCTTGCAGGCAAGGTAGACCACAGTGGCTGCACGTTAAGGAAATAGTTTAAGATTATAACTAAAAAGGGCTTACCCAGGCTTTGAAATTTATGCCTTCAAATGTCAGAGGATATAGGAAGAGACTTACTGTGAAAATCTGAGTAGATGATTTAGGAAATAGAAAGTTGGTAATTGAAAACTATAAAATATGTTTCTGGCAGGACACAGTCCACCAGGCTGGGGGCCCTGTGAGCTGAACTCACACAGGATCCCACTGGAATCAGTTAGAGACACGTGTGAAAATTTATGGCTAGATTTGCTTCAAAACTGTAAGCCAGGAAAGCTCAGAAATCCAGACTCTTTGCTGGGAAAAGTGTATGAGTGTAGCAGCTTTTGTGGAGATCAGGTGCTCCATGGAAGAGGGTTCTGGGGTCTATAGTGTTGTAGGATAAATTAATACGAATGGTAGCACCCATTCATGGTCTTTTTTAAAGCTTGAAATGATTTGTAATTTTTCAAAGCCCTTCAGCACTTCTCCAACTATTATATTTCCAGATGGTTGAAAATTTTAATAATTTAAATATTTGAATACTGCTCAGTCTTTGAATGGATGATATAAGTGGATACTTTTGTTTTTTCTAAAAGTCTTAGAAATAAATCATTTTTTAGATCTAAACTAAAGCTATGCATGAGAGACAGAGCTGTTTACATCTCTCTGGAGTAGGAGGCAGCATGGAACCTGAACTGCTAGTTTAGTCAAAAGGGGATGAAGAAGAGAGGGTGAGGCATTTGGCACTGTCAACTCTTTCAAATCCTTTCCCAAAGTATCTCATCACTGGGTTTCAGGCAATAATTAAAAACCTTCCTCTGTGGCCTGATAAGATTCTGTAATCTGAACAATATTGTGATTCATTTTAAAAAACACTTTAATCAGTCATTTGAAGAGCTACCAAACAGAATCTTGCTTTGCTGAACGTGTTGATAAGAAACAGCTCCTTTCCACTGTTAATTGGAGACCAAATCCTAAAATCCTTCATTTTTAATCTTTAGTCATGGAAGTTTTCATAAGCTTTACTGAAGCAGTTCTTTAATGTACAAGCTCATCATTCATTGGGGTAAACAGTGACTGTAGCTTTGTTATCTGATTCTTCTGAGATACTTTTCATCATTTTTGTTAGAATTTTATCACTAATCAGAGCTTCCCATTGTGTATAATTTTAACATCTGTCATATGGGACCTAAGACAATCTTGATCGGGAGCATTAGCAGTGACAATGATTGGAGAAACTTTTGCTTGTGTTTGTTTCTTAAGATGTACTGGACAGGACTAAGCATCTAGTGGAAATTCTCTGATATTGATAATAGTGACTTCAGAGGTTTGCAGCAAGTGATATGCAGAGTATTGCATCGACATTTTAGTATTGGAGACTACATTTTCTCCTCTGGGTTTTACCCTATGTGGCCTGGAGAATCTCAGAAGAGGCCTGTTATCTTGTCTAGGACCATTATGTAGGGCTAGTGGAGCAGAGAGTACACATCTTCTGAGGCCCATTCTAAAGTCTATTGGCTGCCACAATATCAATCCTTCAAATTCTCAACTTCATTAATAATCCGCTGAGTATCTCAATTTATAGTTGTCAAACCTTTATTTTCCTAAGACATTTGCAAGGTTATAAGTTCAATTAAGCTAATATATCCATGTAGAAAATTACCAGTCATTATCTTTGTCTCAAAACTTTAAAAATTCCACTTTACTTCTGTCTTCAGTGTTTTGGGACTTAAGAAATTATTATACTCTCCATAGTACAGCTTCTCTGGATTTCAATGGTCTCATCAGAAAATGAAGGTCTTGCTATAATTGATCTCTAAGGTCCAGCCCCAGAATTCTATTAATCTGTATGCAATTTTCATTTATTCTTTGAATAAGTGAATTCTCTCTGGCGTTAGTATTTTATTGTGTTTCTTTCATTGGGAATCAAGGCTTTCTTTGTGCATGCTCAAATAATTTCAGGCATGAATGGTTAGACATATTTTTGGCTGGTATCCACCTCAGTCCTAAATTAAATTGGTCTTAAGACTGACCCTGAGAATAAAGCAGCTGTAGTCTTTTAGAATGCTAAAGAACCTGAGTTAGAAGTCAGGTCTCTGGGCTCACCTGTCTTTTATGTTCCTTAAAGCTCATCTTTCCAGCCTCTGGAATGCAGACTCTTTCCTTGTTCCACCTCTCCCCATCCACTACCTATCCACATGTGCTGAGCTTATACCTGGACTGGGTAACTGACATTGTCCGAAGTTCTAGGGCCTGGGAATCTGTTGTGTCCCTAAGAGGATCAGGCATGGTGCAGAGACCAGCCAACTGCCAAGACGCCTCAAGTTCTGGCGATTAGTTTGCAACAGTGAGATATGAATATAAACCAAATACTTCAGGGGCAGGGCAGGAGTTGGTGGAGCAGGACCTCTCAGACCTGACTTCCCTAACATCACAACCATTGTCAGTGCTTATGCTGATTTGCCAGGGAAGAGAACTAAAAAGTAAAGTCTGTGGGACACTTGGAAATCTTATTAATATTAGGCACAGCATAAATGCAAATGTTCAAAGTTTAGTTTGGTTGTAAAAAAAATCACTTTTAATACTTCTGTGGCCTACTTCCAACTGTGATTTATTTATTAAGCAGCAAAATAACAATTATGTATAATTAAACATGCCACATAAATTTTATTCTAAGTTTATTGATTCTAATAATCAGTTTTGTTTGTGCTGCTCATCTTTGTTTAATCTAGCCCCATACGTATGCAATGGGATTGTTATGGCAGGTCTTAATGCTAAGATTAAATAGAGGATTTGTATGAATGATAGTGAGTGTCTAACTGGGAGCTACTAGATATGTACAACAAGATCCTGAGATGTGTTATGGAGCAGCAGGGCTTGTTTTTACTTCTTTTCTTTAGCAACACTTTTTATTGTTTCTACATGTTCATCACATAGTAAAAATAATTATGGAAGAAGTTAACATAAATATATGTGTGTGTGTGTGTGTTGCCTTTGTGGGCCTTTCCCAGACAACTGCAGTGAAGTGGTTATCACAACAGTGTGTTACAAAACGCTTTTTGTTTCCGTGTGCATGTAAAAGTTATATTTCTATTACAGGGTTATATTCGATACTTTCGTTGCTGCAACCAGCTCATGACTAGGAATTTTAGAGAGCAACGTCTTATTTGGGTTCACAGTATCAGGACATAGGACATCCTGATACTGAGGGTATAGTGGCAGAAATGGGAAGAGCCTGGTCACCCTGCGTCAGCAGTCAGGGCACAGACAGCACACAGAAAGTGGGGGAAAGCTGTAAAACCTCAAGCCTGCTCCCAGCGACTCATTTTCTCCAGCAAATTTCTACCTCCTAAGAGTTCCCAAACGTTGCAAATCAGTGCCATCTGCTATAGAACGAGTTCTAACCACACGAGCCTATGGGGGACCTTTCACACTCAGACTCTGACAACAGTAGTCTAACAAGTGTGCAATGCCGTCCTGTTTAGAAAAAAAAGTACATATTTTCATTTGAAAGATTTTATTGCCCCCAAATACAATAATCTGAGTCTTCAGTGAGTCATAATCACTTTGGGTGGAGGAGCCTGCCTTGATATTGATAACTGTTGACAGAATAGGGTGGAAGCTGTTGTAGTTTGGGTTTGCCTTTGCATTTATTTAAAATAAGGCAGCCAGGAAGGTTGCTGTATTGACTTACTCTCTTAGGTAACAGATTTCCTTGTAGTTCTCTGATAATGTTTTGTCCACTGTAGAAATGCTCTTAAAATTACAGTCAGCACTCTTAACTCCTGCTACTGCTCTATCAATTAAGTCAATGAAATGTTCTGAACACTTTGGACCTTCCAACAGTGTTCACTACCACATCTAACCTCAAGGAATCCTTTCTTTTGTTTTTCTTTAAAAGCAGCTCTTTATCTGCTAAAATATTATCCTAATCTTCTAATAATTCAGCCAAATCTTCACACTCCATTTCCAGTTCTATTTTTGTTGGTATTTCTACTGCATCTGTAATTACTTCCTCCACTGAAATCTTGACATGCTCAAAGTCATCCACGGGGTTTGAAATTAATTTCTGTTGAACTAACTGCTAGTAATGCTGATATTTTTGTACTTCTCCAACAAATCACAAATATTCAGTTACATGAAGGATAGTGAATCATTTCTAGAAAGTTATCAGTTTCTTTGCCCTGATTCCTCAGAGAAATTTCTATATATGGAAAGTTGTAGCTTTATAACTTTTGTATTTCTTTTATATTAATATCTGCAAGATAAAATTGGTGCTTGAGAACTGGCTGCAGAATTTTAATAATGTGTTAGTAGAAGCAAAGATATCAGCCTACCTGCCCTGTAGTTTGAGTAGGTGCATTTTAATCGGGAGTGATATTTTGAGAAGAATCCTTTTTTTTTTTTCCTTCTAATTACAGTTCCTGAAAGTGGGCATAGAAATTCTAAGTCATGTAGTAAACAAATACTATCTTCTAGGCTTCTTGTGTCCCATTTTTAGAGTATGGGCAGAAGAAATTTAATATAACTGTTCAAGTCTTTGGAGTGGAATATATGCATTGGCTTCAAGTTACGATTCTAGCCACTGTGGCCTGTTATGAGCCTCCACACAGCCCTGGAAGCTCTGAAGCCTTTAGCTTCTCTAGCTATGAGAACTTCCAGTTTCATGCACACTGGAAGTCTCCTGTTTAGCACAACCCATTAGTCATCTCAGCTGGATCTGGATAGCTTGCTTCGGCTTCTATTTCAGCACTTCCTGCTTCACCTTGAACTTTTATGTTATACACGTGGCTTTTTTCTGTAAGCTGCACCAATCAATCTCTGCTAGTTTCCAACTTTTCTCATACTGCTTCCCCTTCTCTCAGGCTTTCTAGAACTGAAGAGAGTCAGGGCCTCTACTGGATTAGGCATCCGCTGAAGATAATGCTACTCCTGGTTTGATCTTCCATCTAAGAGACCTCTGAAACTCTCTTACCAGTAACAAGACTGTTCTGTCTTTGGGCTGTGTGTGGGCAATCACCGAGGAGAATGTTCAGTTCCTTCAAGCACTTCTCATTCAGAAGTTCACTGCCCCAATAGATGAAGCCTTCTGTCTGCCTCTGCTTTCTACACGTTTTTCTCCAATCTGAGACAGTTTGTTTCTAGCTTTTCATCTGAAGTCAGAGCTGGCTGTGTCTCTTCCACTTGAATACTTGGAGGCTGCTTTAGAGTTTTTAATATGCCCAACTTCAGTATTGTTTGGAAATAGGGAGAGTGGGAGATGGGGATTACCAGTCAGTAGGGTAGGCAGAGTATGCACACACATTCACTGTTGAGTTAGCCATCTTTATATGGGCATGTCTTGTAGCACCCCAAGATTACTACAGTAATACCACCAAAGAAGCGATAATATAAAATAGTAATGAAAGGCTTTCAATATCATGAGAATTTCCATGATGTGAGGCAGATACAGTGGATATATGCTCTGGAGGAACTGACACTGATAGACTTGTGTGAGGAGAAGTTGATATGAATCATTAGTTTGCAAAAATAACAACTCTACAAAATTCCGCAAGGTTTGGAGGCTCCATCAGGAATTCTAAGACCTGGGAGGACAGGACTAGAGGACTGCTGTGAGTCTGAAACTAGGCTGTGCTCCATGATGAAGTCCAGGCCAGCTTCTGCTATACAGCATATTCTAAGACAGCTTGGTTGCAGAGTGAGAGTGTGTCTCAAAAATAATAAAAAAGAAAAAAAAAAAAAACCAGGGACGAATATTATTTTTTTCCTAAGTCTTAAGTGTTATGTTTCATAGTATTGTTATCCTTACACAAAACTACTATATGTGTGTCTGATGGTTTGTAGATGATAAGAAGTGAATATCAGGAGGCCTGGTCCACTGTGTCTAATCATTGCTTAGTACATGGCCTGGGAAGGATGTGGAGGTGTGTGGTGATATTTTATTTGTGCTCTAAAAAATAAAGCTTGCCTGGGGATCTCAGGAAAAAGGCAGTCACTATATTAAATATAGAAGTCAGGCAGTGGTAACACATGCCTTTAATTGTAGCATTTGGGGAAACAGAGAGATTCATCTAGATCTCTGTGAGTTCAAGGCCACATTGGGAACAGAACCAGATGTGGTGGCACATGCCATTAATCCTAGCACTAGTTAACCATAGAGGTCTGGAGGTCTGTACAGACAGACAGGATGTGATAGAGCTGGGTAGAAAGAGGAAGTGATGTAGATGGGCAGAGAGAAGAAGTAAGATGGCAGGGCACAGAAAGGTATATAGGCATGAGTATACAGGGAGTAGTTCTCTCTTGGGCTGAGGATTTCCTAGCAGTAAAAACTTGTAGCTAGCTTCTTTCTGCTTCTCTGATCTCTCAGTTTTCACTCCAATATCTGGCTCTGTGTTTTTTATTAATAAGACTGTTTAAAAATTCATGTTATAGAGGTATATCCTGAAGAGTCACAGTTTGAGCCACAAACCATTTACTCTTCTCACAGGAGATAGTATAGTTTCATAACTACCCACTCATAGACTTCTCCTTCAAAGCTTATTGTTATCAGTCTTTATATTTCTAATGGTTCACAACATACTAGTCAACTCTTATACATTAACCTGTATTTAGTTAAGACTGGTATCTATTTACAGAAAATGAAACATAAGTTACTGCATGGTGTTCTTCAGCGGGAAGATTGACATTATGTTCTTTGCTTACTTTTATGCCTATGAACCATTACATTTTTAAGTGACATTATTTTAAAAAGTGTTATAATTTGGATGATGAAAGGATGCCTTATGTACTTATCTCAGAACAAGCCTTGTGCTTCCCCTGGGCTATCAGTCTCATAGAAACTGCTTGTGAGTTCACAGATACTGATGAGGGTGAGCTGTCCCCAATGATAGAATATATAGTCTGGTGATTTATTCATGAAATCTAGATTATCATATACCTGTTCTTTGTTTCATTGTTTTAACTCACTTGTGTAATGCTTGCTCACATTCTAATGGACCAGGAATCAGACACTAGCCAGAAAGTGTACTAGGTTATAAATATCAAGGCTTACCTGCAGATGGAAGTTTTCCTGGGTCCCATAGCCATTCAGTCCCAAATAAATAGACAGAGACATATTAATTACAAGATGTTTAGTCTATGGCCCAGGCTTATTACTAACTAGCTCACTCATCTTAGATTAACCCATCTCTATTAATCTATGTAGCACCACATGTCTCATGGCTTTACCAGAGTTCCATTACATCTTACTTCTTAAGCTGTGGCTTGCAGCATCTCTCATGACTCTGCCTCCTTGTATTGCTTGGATTTCCCACCTGGCTATAATCTGTCTTGCCATAGGCCAGAGAAGCTTCTTTATTAACCAATGAGAGCAACACATATTCACAGCATACAGAAAGACCATCCCACAGCAGTCACCCACATTGATCAACTTTGTTCAGCTGGGTACCACAACTTTCTCAAACTGCACTGTAGTTGGGGACCAAGTCTTCAGACACATCAGCCTGTGAGGGACATTTTATATTCAAATCATATCAGAAGGGTTTCTTGATGGTTTGTCACAGAGAGTAAAATATATTCCTTGGTCAGTGAATTCATGAAAAGTCAGATGGTATGTAATGATTTACTCTGTTGATTATACACTTGGAGTGACAGAAGAAATTAGCATCACAGACCCATTAGGTTTATGATCATGTAAAGACATCTGTGAAAACACATTTGTCTTTACAGCAGCTAGAGTGTGGAGTAAAAAAAAAAGGCTTATGCAAGAAATCTGTACATCTTTCATGTCTTGGGTGGCAATACCTAAGGATGTGGTATTGTTTCATAAGAGAGGAAGGTGGACATTATTTCTTATCATAACAGCCCTTGTACCATGCATTACAGAATTCAGACAAAAGCTTCAGTTTCTGGGTAAATAACCACAGAACTGATCTAGGGTTTCAGTGACTCCACAATGAGATAAAATAGAACCAACCCTACCCATCATCTGAATTCCATAGACCCTTCTCTAGTTGCATGACTAGTATGACTTTTCAGGTCTCAGGGGTGAAGCATCAGTGTTGGATCTTCTAACTTTTGAATGTCTGAATACTTCTCTTTCCTTTGTGTAGTCACACTGATATATGACCATGTGTCCTTCTAGGGAAGACTTGGAGGAAGATGCTTATTAAGTGTTATGTGCAGGGTATGCCACAGCTCTTCCAAAGGGCGTTTGGTCAGAGGAGTCAAGTTTGGTCAAGATAAACTTGAGGACTGGCGAATGCTCGTATATCCTACTACAGTGACTCATGAGCATCCAGTTCCTACCACAAGATTCAGAATAATTTTACTAGTACATGTCAGGCAGAATTTTAATAGCTGAACATATATTTAATTCTTAGGTATTTTAATACCAATTAGTCACCACCAGAGATGCATTTAGGTTAAGGTACTTTGGTTACAGTTCTGCCCTACTGCCTCATTGTGGTTATTGCATGTAGCTTACCTCTGATGTTTAAACCCTGCCAATTCGTTTCTGGTCATCTGTAAATAAAACTAGGGAGACACATTTTCCAATTCATTTGTAACTACCATCTTGAGACTATAGGAATCAGTTGCCAAAGAGCTTCTTAAGATGTTGGTGTTTCCCAACTAATTAATTTCCTTGTACAGTGGGGAAGGAAATGCCCTCTGTATTAGCCCAAGAAATGAGCCAAGTTGGATAACCAGTTGTATGCAGTAGTGTTATATGATCCTTACCTCTCTAGCAGTCTTTCTTGAGTAGATCAAGAACTTGAATCCCGTCTTCATTATCTATAGATTGCTGTAGACCCATGCTTTAATTTTTTCCAGCTATTTTAGTTATTTTGTATGTGGAAAATTCTGATTATATGCCAGAATACAAAAGGGGTGCTATTCTATGAGTTAAGATCACAGAAATGGGGGGGGGGACTTATGAGACCCAACCTCTAACTGAGGAGATAGTGATGGCTCAAGTTTCTGAAGAGTGAAGCCCTAGTAGGTAGACAACCTCCAAGTAGATTTTTTTTTTAATGTTTTTCGAGACAGGGTTTCTCTATATAGTTGTGATGCTTGTCCTGGAACTCGCTCTGTAGACCAGGCTAGCCTCGAACTCATAGAGATCCACCTGGCTCTGCTTCCTGAGTGCTGGGATTAAAGGTGTGCACCACTGCCACCCCGGCAACAACCTCCTAGTAGGTCAACAACTCTGCACACCCATGAGTACTGGACAGTACAAAGTGGATTGAGTCAGTGAGTTACTTTTAAAAGAGGGAGGTGGGGTGGATATGAGGACAGAAGTAGGTGTGAATATGATCAAAATACTTTACATGAAATTTTCAGACTTAATAAAAGTATTATATTAAAAAGATTATTGTTTATACATGTGTATTTGATTTGTATAGTTCACTATTGTATATTCCTCTTGACTGCAGGACTTTGCTTTGATTTATTTATTAACTATTCCCTCTTTCCATATTATTAATAGTTTAAAGTTTTTTTAACATAATCACTGCAAATAGCTTTTCTTCTTCATTTATTTCATGATTTTAAAAGGAATTTTAATCCTGCCTTGTAGTCTCATGAGTTTTTAAATACTTTTTTTCCATATTTGTCTTTTCAATATGTTAGTGTTTACTATTACGTGTTCTTTTTGTTTGTCTTCACTACTCCTTATTTTTATATTTTTAAATTGAATCAATGTCTCATTGGATATTTATAGTGCACAATATTTAAATATTTGTTAGATTATGTATGATAAATTTCAGATGGAATGAATTCCTGTACCAATGATTATTTCTACTGATTGCCCATCATGGGTTTTGTACTTCTATTATTTTTTATTTCTGTATAACAAATCAATAGCAAACTTATTGGATGAATTAAAATAGCATCTGCTTATTATCAGTATTCCAGAAGTCTAAGGACAGAGTCTAATAAACTTCCAACTAAAGGATTATTCAAGGCAGAGACTGCATCTGAACTTTTGTATTCTCTTTGAAGGTTAAGTGATAGAGCTCAACACTTTGCAGAAGGGACCATTTCTAACTTCTTTTAAAAATCTGAATTGATTAGTGCAGACCTATTAAAGATAAGCTTAAGATCAACTAAATAAACAGTTATATCCTCAGTGGTCCTTCAACTTTGTTATCATGGATTGCAATGTCAGAAGTGCCATTTATCATTTTTCATAGACCTATACCCATGAGGGGAGAAAGATACAGAGAGTGGAGATCTTGAGAATCATTTTAGAACTTTGTCTCAGGGATATAGTGTGAATTATCTCTACAGGAAGAGTGGATTCATTGCATAGCATAGTTTTCCCCATTCTCTCTTTCTCTCTCTCTCTCTCTCTCTCTCTCTCTCTCTCTCTCTCTCTCTCTCTCTGTCTCTCTCTCCCTATTCTTTTTCTCTCATTCTTTCTTATTATTTTAAAATTTTGAGATAGGTTTCTATTCTGTAACACAGGCTTGAACTCATGAGCCTCCTGCCTTAGCCTCCCAAGTGTTGGATAGTACAGGTATGTACTGCCGATTCCTGCTTCTTCCTTGAAAACATTTCCTTCTTTGTTTGCTTTAAAGACTGGGTCTTACAGTGTAGCCCAGGCTGGCCTGAATCTCACTGTGTGTCCCAGATCAGCCTTGAACTTGTGGTAAACCTGTCTCACTCTCCCAAGTGTTAGATTTTTTTGGCATGAGCCACCATGCTCAAACTCTAGAAAAGTGGCTGTTTTTTTTTAAACATTTAATTTAGAATAATTTTAGACTCAAGGAAAATTAAATACCAAGGGAATACAAAAAGTTCCTACACAGTAGTTACCTAGTTACCCTTAAAGTTAACACTTAAATTAACCATGATATTGTGATCAAACACCGATGGCATTCTATCTGAATTCTAGATTTCATAATTTTTCCATCGTTATCCTTTCCTGTGTTAAGACCAAATTAAGAATATCAGTTTGCATTTGGTCATAATAAAGATGTTTTAGAGGCTAAATCTCATAGATTCAGTTACATTTTGTCTGATAGTTCTAAAGCATACTGCAATTGTGTCTAGGATATGCAGGTGTGAAGCTAATATTTGGGGTTCTGAACAGCATCACACTTAAGGAAGCATTTTCTTATGGTGGCTTTGGCACTGTGAAATGCATTCATATAAGAGAAAAGCAGCAGCATTGGGTCATTGATGAGATGCTCAGCTGTGTCTTACGACGATTGAGAATTTGTCACTAACACACAAATCAAGACAGGTCATTGTGACCTGAACTGAAAGTTCCAAGACAGCAAAGCATTTCACATCACACAGAGCTGTTCTTTCTAAACTGGTTTCTTTTGTTACTAGAAGACACATACTCCATAGAGTGTGACATTAGATTAAGTGTCTAATGAGCATATTATCTTGGTATTGGACTGGATAGTCACTAAGGAAACAAATTCTTGTCACAGGCCAATAGGTAAACCAAGAAAGATACTCTTCACAGAAATATGGCCTGATTTCTCAGTAAATATTATCTGGTGCACAATGGAGACTTTTGTATCCTCAGGAGACAGGAGAGACATAACTTTTTAATACTTGTCAATCAAACAAATACACTCTTTAGAAATAATCTGAAAAGTAGTATTTCTATCTTGACTATAATTCCACAGCCCAGAAACTCATATTTGGGATTTAGAAATTGCTTCTATGCCCTTTCAATCTCCTGCCTCAGCTGTGCAGATTGCACTTCCAAGCTGCCTTTCAAAGCTCCCCAGTTATAGCATAGGAAACCCAAATTTATACTTTTGACCTTATCTTATTTCCCTTTCATACCTTCCATCTGCTGTTGACTACAGTTTTCTCTTCAGCAACAGGGGAATTATTTTGCTCCATTTCCTTTAATTTATAACAAAGGTAGAGTTGCATTTGGGATTCTGTGGAAGGAAGTGCTGCAAGCAATCAGATATGTTACATACACATACTACATACAGTGTATGGTAAGGGCACCTTCGCTTCTTTCTCTGGGTTTGACTGAACTTCAAATGCCTACTTCCTTATCCCTGTTTCCATATGTAAAAGGAAGCAAAAGATTCTTTTCATCTAGGAGTCAAGACTGTAAAACAGAGGTGGTGGGGCTGTTTTTTTTTTTTTTGTGTGTGTGTGTGTGCTATCTGCTTTCTGTTTTTCTTTTTTTGATTAAGAAATTTTTTATTCACTTTCCGTACCAACCGCAGATCACCCTCTCTTCTCTTCTCCCAACCCCCAGCCTCCCCCACTCCAACCCACCTCTCATTCCCTCCTCAGACAAAGTAAAGCTTCCCATGGGGAGTCAGCAGAGCCTGGTACATTCAGCTGAGGCAGATTCAAGCCTCTCCCCCTGCATCAAGGCTATGTAAGGTGTCCCACCAAAGGTAGTGGGCTCCAAAATTTCAGCTCATGCACCAGGGATTGATCCCAATCCTACTGCCAGGGGGTCCCTTAAAAAGATCAAGCTATACAACTATCTTGCTTATGCAGAGGGCCTAGTCCAGTCCCATGGAGGCTCCACAACTGTTGGTCTAAAGTTCATGAGTTCCCATTAGTTTGGTTTGGTTGTCTCTGCAGGTTTCCCCATCATGATCTTGATGCTCCTTGCTCATAGAATCCCTCTTCTCTCTCTTTCACTGGACTCCTAGAGCTCAGCCTGGTGCTTGGTTGTGGATCTCTGCATCTGCTTCCATCAGTTACTGGATGAAGGCTCTTAGATGGCAGTTAGGGTATTCACCAATCTGATTACCAGGGTAGGCCAGTTTAGGCACCCTCTTCACTGTTTCTGGAGTCATCCTGTGGATTCCTGGGAACTTCCCTAGAACCAGGTTTCTCCATATCCCTATGATGTCTCCTTCTATCAGGGAATCTCTTTCATTGCTCTCCCACTCCATCACTGTTGGACCATCCCATTCACTTATGTTCTCATCCCTCATCCCCTACCCTCTATTTCCCCCGTCCTTAGTTTCCTCATGGAGATCTCCTCTATTTCCTCTTCTAGGGCAATTTATGTGTCCCTATTAGGATCCTCCTTGTTAGCTAGCTTCTCTGGAGCTGTGGTTTGTAGTCTGGTTAGCCTTTGCTTTACATCTAGCATCCACTTATGAGTGAGTATATACCACCTTTGTCATTCTGAGTCTGGGTTACCTCAGTCAGGATGATATTTTCTAGTTCCATCCATTTGCCTGTAAATTTCATGATGTCATTGTTCTTTACTTCTGAGTACTCTCCACTGTGTATATGTACCACATTTTCTTTATCCATTCTTCTGTTTCCAGGTTCTGGCTATTATGAATAATGCTGCTATGAACATAATTGAGCATGTGTCCTTGTGGTATGATTCAGCATTCCTGGGTATATGCTCAAGAGTGATATAGCTAGGTCTTGAGGCAGATTGATTCCCAATTTTCTGAGAAAATGCCATACTGATTTCCAGAGTGGCTGTACAAGTTTGCATTCCCACCAACAGTGGAGGAGTGTTCCCCTTACTCCATATCCTCTCCAACATAAGCTGTCTTCAGTGTTTTTGATCTTAGCCATTCTGCCAGGTGTAAGAGGGTATTTCAGCGTCATTTTGATTTGCATTTCCCTGATGACTAAGGATGTTGAGCAATTCCTTAAATGTCTTTCAGCCATTTGAGTTTCTTCTGTTGAGAATTCTCTGTTTAGTTTGATACCCCATATTTTAATTGGATTATTCAATATTTTGATGTCTAGTTTTTTGAATTCTTTATATATCTTGGATATCAGCCCTCTGTCAGATATGGGGTTGGTGAAGATCTTTTCCCATTCTGTAGGCTGTCGTTTTTGTCTTATTTACTGTGTCTTTTGCCTTACAGAAGCTTCTCAGTTTCAGGAGCTCCCATTTATTAATTGTTGCTCTTAGTGTCTGTGCTACTGGTGTTATATTTAGAAAGTGGTATCCTGTGCCAATGGATTTAAGACTACTTCCTACTTTCTCTTCTATCAGGTTCAGTGTAAGTGGATTTATGTTGAGGTCTTTGAACCATTTGGACTTGAGTTTTGTGCATGATAGTAGATATGAATCTATTTGCAATCTTCTACATATTGACATCCAGTTATGCCAGCACCATTTGTTGAAGATGCTTTCTTTTTTCCATTGTACAGTTTTGGTTTCTTTGTCAAAAATCAGGTGTTCATAGGTGTGTAGATTAATGTCAGAGTCTTCAATTAGATTCCACTAGTCCACATGTCAGTTTTTATACCAATACCACGCTGTTTTCATTACTATAGCTCTGTAATAGAGCTTGAGGTCGGGGATCGTGATGCCTCCAGAGGTTGTTTTATTGTATAGGATTCTTTTGGCTATCCTAGGTTTTTTGTTTTTCCATATGAAGTTGAATATTGTTCTTTCAAGGTCTGTGAAGAATTTTGTTGGAATTTTCATGAGGATTGCATTGAATCTGTCGATTGCTTTTGGTATGATTGCCATTTTCACTATGTTAATCCTACCTCTTCATGAACATGGGAGGTATTTCCATTTTCTTATATCTTCTTCAATTTCTTTCTTTAGAGACTTAAGTTTTTGTCATACAGGTCTTTCACTTGCTTAGCTAGAGTTTTCCCAAGGTATTTTATATTATTTGTGGCTATTGTAAATGTTTTTCTGATTTCTTTCTCAGTTCATTTATCATTTGTATATAGGAGAGCTACTGATTGTTTTGAGTACACTATCATATCATCTGCAAATAACAAAAGTTTGACTTCTTCCATGCCAATTTGTATCCCCTTGATCTCCTTTTGTTGTCTTATTGCTCTAGCTAGAACATATTGAATAGATATGGGGAGGGTGGACAACCTTGTCTTATTTCTGATTTTAGTGGAATAGCTTTGAGTTTCTCTTCAGTTAATTTAATGTTGGCCATTGGCTTGCTGTAAATTGCTTTTATTATGTTTAGTTATATTCCTTGTATTCCTGATCTCTCCAAGACCTTTATCATGAAGGGGTGTCAGATTTATGTCAAAGGCTTTTTCAGCACCTAATGAGATGATCATGTGGATTTTTCTTTCAGTTTGTCTATATGGTATATTACATTGACAGATTTTCATACGTTGAACCATCTTTGCATTTCTGGGATGAAGCCTACTTGGTCATGGTCGATAAATTTTTTTGATGTGATCTTGGATTTGGTTAGCTAGTATTTTATTGAGTATTTTTGCATCAATGTTCATGAAGAAAATTGGTCTGTAATTCTCTTTCTTTGTTGCATCTTTGTGTGGTTTGGATATCAGGGTAACTGTAGCCTCATAAAAAGAATTTAGTAATGCTCCTTCTGTTGCTATTTTGTGGAACAATTTGAAGAGTATTGGTATTAGCTCTTCTTTGAAAATCTGGTAGAATTCTGCACTGAGCCATCTGGTCCTGGGCTTTTTTTTTTTGGTTGGGAGACTTTTAATGACTGTTTCTATTTCCTTAGGGGTTATTGGTCTATTTAAATTGTTTGTCTGGATTTGTTTTAATTTTGGTATGTAGTACCTATACAGAAAATTGTCCATTTCTTTCAGATTTTCCAATTTTGTGGAGTACATGGAGTACAGGTTTTTGAAGTATGACCTGATGATTCTCTGGATTTCCCCATTGTCTGTTGTTATGTCTCCCTTTTCATTTCTGATTTTGTTAATTTGGATGCTCTCTCTCTCTGCCTTTTGGTTAGTTTGGATAAGGGCTTGTCTATCTTGTTGGTTTTCTTAAAGAACCAACTCTTTGTTTCATTGATTCTTTGTATTGTTCTCTCAATTTGATTATTTCCTGGTGTCTATTCCTTCTGGGTAAGTTTGCTTCTTTTTGTTCTAGAGCTTTAAGGTATGCTGTTAAATGGCTGTGTGAGATTTCTCCAACTTCTTTATGTGGGCATTTAGTGCTATGAACTTTCTTCTTAGCACTGCTTGCATAGTGTCCCATAATTTTGGGTATATTGTACCTTCATTTTCAGTGAATTCTAGAAAGTATTTAATTTCTTCCTTATTTCTTCCTTGACCCATTGGTCCTTCAGTTGAGCATGATTCAGTTTCCATGCAATTGTAGGCTTTCTGTAATTTTTGTTGTTTTTTACAATCTAACTTTAAGCTGGTAAAATACAGGAGATTATATCATTTTTTTTATCTGTTGAGATTTGCTTTGTCACCAAGTATGTGGTTGATTTTAGAGAAGGTCCCATGGGGTGCTGAGAAGAAGGTATATTCTGTTGTGTTAGAGTGGAATGTTCTGTAGGAATCTATTAAGTCTATTTGAGTCATAATGTCTGTTATTTCCCTTATTTCTCTGTTAAGTTTCTGTCTGGCAGTCCTGTCCATTGGTGAGAATGGGGTCTTGAAGTCTCCCACTACTAGTGTGTAGGTTTGATGTGTGATTTAAGCTTTAGTAATGTTTATTTTATGTAAGTGGTTGCCCTTGTATTTGGGGCATAAATCTTCAAAATTGAGACTTCATCTTGGTGGATTTTTTCCTGTGATGAATATGTAATGTCCTTCCCAATCAATCTCTTTTGATTGATTTTAGTTTGCAGTCTATTTTGTTAAATATTAGGATAGCTACACCAGCTTGCTTCTTAAGTCCATTTGATTGGAAAGTCTTTTCCCAGCCTTTTACTCTGAGATAGTGTCTATCTTTGAAATTGAGGTGTGTTTCTTGTATGCAGCAGAAGGATAGATCCTGTTTTCATATCCATTCTTTCAGCCTGTGTTTTTTTATAGACAAATTGATTCCATTGATATTAAGGGATATTAATGACCAGTGATTGTTAATTCCTGTTATCTTTTGGTGGTAGTGTGTGTGTATTTCCTTTCTTTGGGATTTGCTGCTGTGGGGTTATCTATTGCCTGTGTTTCCATGGGCACATCTAACTTCTTAGGTTGGACTTGTCCTTCCTGTGCTTTCTATACAGCTTGATTTGTGGATAGGTACTGTTTAAATCTGGTTTTGTCTTGGAATAATATGCTGTGGGATGTTCTGTATGTTAAATGTGTTGCTCTGATTGGTCAATAAAACACTGATTGGCCAGTAGCCAGGCAGGAAGTATAGGCAGGACAAGCAGAGAAGAGAATTCTGAGAATAGGAAGGCTAGGTCAGGAGATGCTGCCAGCCGCTGCATGAGTACCAACATGTAAGATACTGGTAAGTCACAAGCCATGTGGCAAGGTATACATTTATAGAAATGGGTTAATTTAAGATGTAAGAACTAGATAGCTAGAAGCCTGAGCCATTAGTCCAAACAGTTTAAATAATATAAGCATCTGTGTGTTTATTTTATAAGTGGGCTGTGGGACTGCCGGGCCTTGGTGGGAGCTGGAGAGAAGCTCTCCAGCTACAGAATATCTTGGGTACTCTGTCTACAGTGATTGAAATTTTTGATGGATATAGTAGTCTGAGATGGCATCCATGGTCTCTTAGTATCTGCATTACATCTACTTAGGACCTTCTGGCTTTCAGAGTCTCCATTGAGAAGTCAGGTGTTATTCTGATGGATCCTCCTTTATAAAAAACACTTGGCCTTTTTCCTTTGGTGCTCTTAATATTCTTTCTTTATTCTGTATGTTTAGTGGTTTGATTATTATATGGCGAGAGGACTTCTGGGGGCATGTAGATTATTTGGTGTTCTGTAAGCTTCTTGTATCTTCATAGGTATTTCCTTCTTTAAGTTGGAAAAGTTTTTTTTCTATGAATTTTTGAATATATTTTCTGTGCCTTTGAGTTAGTATTCTTCTCCTTCTTCTATCCCTATTATTCTTAGGTTTGGTCTTTTCATGGTGTCCCAGATTTCCTGGATATTTTCTGTTATGACTTTTTTGGTTTTAGTGTATTCTTTGACTGATGAATCTATTTCCTTTATTGTATCTTCAATGCCAGATATTCTCTCTTCCATCTCTTGTATTCTGTTGGTTATGTTTGCATCTATAGTTCCTGTTCCTTTACTCATATTTTCAATTTCCAGCATTCCCTTGTTTTGTGTCTTCTTCATTGTTTCTATTTCAATTTTCAGGTCTTGAACTGTTTCCTTCACCTATTTAATTGCTTTTTCTTGATTTTCTTGGCTTTCTTTAAGGGATTTATTGATTTTTTGTTTGTCTTTTCCTCAGTTTCTTAAGGGAATTTTTAATTTCCTCTTTAAAGACCACTATAATCTTCATAAAGTTTTTTTCTTGCTGTAAACTTTTTTCTTTTTTTACTTTATTATTTTTTCCACAGATCCCCCTCTCATCCCTCCTCTAATTCCTCTCACCTCACATAACCTCCCCAACCCACCCCTCATCCCCTCCTCCAAAATGGTAAGTTCTTCCATGGGGGGGGGGGACAGCAAAACCTGGTACATTCAGTTAAGGCAGGACTCAGCCCCTCCCCCCTGCCTCAAGGGTGAGCAAGGTGTCTGACCATAGGTAATGGGATCCAGAAAGCCAGTTATTTTAAAGTTAGCTGTCTTCTGCTTCTTCTGTGTTCTAATGTTCAGGTCTTGCTGTTGTAGAACCGCTAGGTTCTGATGGTGCCGTATTGCTCTTTATGTTGTTGTATGTACATTTGCACTGGGGTCTCTACCCATCTCTTCCTCCAATAGGAGCAAGAGGTGTCTGTGTCTCAGGGGGGCTCTCTTGGTCTAATCCTAGTTCTTGGTCTAATTGGAGCTGGCAGATTCTGTGTCTCAGGGAGCTGCTCTTGGTCTAATCAGAGCTGGCTGATTCTGTGTCTCAGAGAGCCGCTCTTGGTCCAGTCAGAGCTGGTGGATTCTGTGTCTCAGGAAGCCTCTGAGGTCACAGGAAGATGGGTGGGTTTGGGGTAGGGAGTGGGTCTTGTGGATTGTAGGGTCTGCTGCAGGGTGTTGGTGGGGAAGCCTGCCTGCAGAAGTCTTCCCTGCTGGCTTGCAACAGAGGTAGTGATAGGTGGGGGTTGGGGGGCATGGTTTGTGCCTCAGGGCCTAGGTAGGACTCTGGGTGGTAGAAGATTCACTCACTTCTTGTTCCAAACAGAGCTGTCAGATTCTGTCTCAGGGAGCCACTGAGGTTGCAGAGGGATGGGTTGGTTTGGGGTAGGGAGTAGGTCTTGTGGATTGTAGGGTCTGATGCAGGGTGTTGGTGGGGAAGCCTGTCTGCAGGAGTCTTCCTTGCTGGCCAGCAACTGGGGCAGCAATGGGTGGGGTTTCCAGGGCATGAGTCCTGCTTTCTCTCTTTCGTTTTTGTCATTTTCTCCTCTTTTTATTTCCCATCTTGCTATTTTGCCTTTATGTTTTTGGCTTATTTATTGTCTTAGTGAATTTAGAAATCTACATTCTATTTTTATTATATGATTGGTTATTTCTGACTTTTATGTCATGCTCAAAGTTCCTTTTATCTGTATTGGTAAATGCCAACTATGAAAAAACATTCCCCACATAGCTAAAATTCAAACATAAGCAATTTAATTCTAATAGGGTTAATCTCAATTTATCAAGCTCTTAAATGTATACAATGTTAATTCAACCATCTTCTTATTTTATCCTTACTGAGACCCTTAAAAAAGATTGGGATGTAAAATAAATTTAATTAAAAAAATCCACAGAACAATGTTTTGAACAGGGCTTATGTACTCTTGTGTCTGACTTGTTTGAATAAAGGCAATTTATTTTACTGCTTACTTGAAGACTTAGAGAAATATTAAGGAGTGTGTGTGTGTGTGTGTGTGTGTGTGTGTGTGTGTGAGAAAGAGAGAGAGAGAGAGAGAGAGAGAGAGAGGGATTATTACCTAAAAGGAAAAAGTGCTATGTTTGGAAGATACAGTATTTTTTCCCTATCAGGCAATATCTAGAGTTAGACTAGGGGAAGGCAAAATATAATGTGATGTTAAACATACTTGTTCATGTTATACAATTCCATGTTCTTTCAAGGCTATCAGCGAAGTGTGGTTGTGTAAAAGTTTACTAAGTTTCTTGAGGTCCACATGACTGTTTTTATGTTAAAATGTATCACATTATAAAACTTTACATCTTATCCTCAATATAATAAAATACCAGCCAACAGAAATTCAGTTGAATTCATTCAAATTTATGCTGAAATTTTACTTTATTAAATGTTTATTTATAAATATATAATGTTGTTTCCTCCAATTTCTAATCAAATTGAGCATTAAGCAAGACATCTTGACACCAGGATTCTCAATAGAAAGTGGGGATTACTGCTTACTTACAGATGCTAGCCAGAACAGGACAAGTCTCTGAGGCAAGTTCTACAGTTATCAGCAAGGGTTGTTAGCAGTTAGAAACTTGCCTGCTAGATAGATTGAAGAACAGTCTTACAATGATGACTTGAGGAAGGAAAGAGTTCAGTGTTTGCCTTGATTCTGTATTACCAATAACATTGAATAGAATAATGCAAGGGGGTAGGAGGACAGGAGGACAGTCTATTAGGATGAGAATGTGTTGCTCCTGAATTGGCTGTGGGGTAGTTTAGAAAGTCCATTTGTAAGTAGGATGTGATGGCATCTGTTTTCCTGTAACTATCAGAAAGTAAACCTACCTTCAGAAATGTGAAACTATACTATACTTGTTTCATCCCATAGCTATTAACTAATTTCCTTCATTTCTCCCTACCTCCATTCTCTGGTTTTTGGTGCTCTTGAGCATATACCCAAAGAATGCTCTACCATACTACAAGGACTCTTGCACAACTATGTTCACAGCAGCCTTATTTATAGTAGTCAGAAACTGGAAACAAACTACATGTCTCTCAACCAAAGAATGGATACAGACAATGTGGCACATTTGCACAATAGAGTATTACTCAGCTGTTAAAAACAATGACTTTAGAAAATTTCCTGGCAGATAGATGGAACTAGAAAAGACCATCCTGAGTGATACAACTCAGACCCAGAAAGACAAACATGGTATGTACTCACTCATAAATGAATATTAGCTGTAAAATAAAGGAAAACCATGTTACAATCCAAAGACCCAGAGAAGCTAAGTAACAAAGAGGACTCAAGTGGGGTGAGGTGATGTGTGAATCTCACTGTGAAGGGGAAATAGAATGGACATTGCCAGTGGATGGAGGGAGGGGACTGGAATGGGGGATTTGGATGGGAACAGGAGGGATCAAGAGGGGGGAGGGGAAGAATGGAGGGAGAGAGTACTGGGAGAGACAAGCAGAACCTGGTGTTAAATTTAAGATGTGTGAGAATTTTTCTTCTAGCCATGATATTTCAAAAAATATTTTGAATGGTTCCTCTTTATTGTTTCATGTGTATTCTATTATTTCAATATCCCCATTTGCCTTTTAAAATAAAATCTAAAACTACGTTTCTGCTGGGACCCTGGGTCTGTGAAGCACAATCATGAAAAGAGTGAATTACAAGGCATGATAAGGAAATGCAAAACAATATGTAATCATCAGAGACTGTGTTAGATGAAGGCATTGTCTCCGAGATTCCCACAATGAACCAGTAACAAAGATAACAAATGATTCCAACCATAATCACGAAAGTGATGCCAACCAACACTTATCAATCTAAAGAAACTCTGGGTATTCTTAGAATTCATCTTAAAACTTCAGGATTTGATTGCTATAGAAATGAAAAGGAACCTAAATTTTGGTGTCTTTATGTATATAAAGAAACAATGGATAGAACTTCATGAGACAATTATTCATTCCACACTATCTGCAAATTAAAACAGCCACTTTCTTTGCACATATAACAATATTCTGTTTTCTTCTTTTCCACTCTGAGTTGAGATACTTCCAGAAGAAATATCCAGACTGGAAGAAAGAAAGAACAAACACTGAAAGGCACGTTTTCTTAGTTAGGGTTTCTATCGATGTGAATAGGCACCATGACCATGACAACTCTTATAAGGAAAAACACTTAATTGTGGTGGCTCACTTACAGTTCAGTGGTTTAGTCCACTATTGTTAAGAAGGAAACAAGGCAGCATGCAGGTAGATATGGCGCTGGAGGAGCTGAGAGTTCTTATACATTTTGACTCACAGGCAACAGAAAGTGGTCTGTCTCACTGGATGTATCTTGACCATATATGAGACCTCAAAGCCCACCTCCACAGTGACACACTTCTTCCAATAAGACCACACCTACTCCAATAAGGCCACACCTTTTAATAGTGCTACTCTCTTTGGGGCCCATTTTCTTTCAAACCACCACACATGTAGTATGCATTTGACATTCAGTTATAATGTCTGTGATTGTAGTTTTTGGTGGAGTAGTTAGAGATACGGGACAGCAATCTTGAAAGAGATAATGGGGAAAATTTTATATTCATTTTGCTCTTATTCAGTTTACTTTGTTATCCTTTTGTGTCTTCTAGGTGTTAGATACTCAATACATCCATCAAAAAAGTTTATAAGAGCTTACAGCATAAGCCATATTCCCTAGTTATCTTAGCCCTCGATGCTATAACCAAGTGCCATAGGCTAGGGCACTAACACAACAAATATCTCTTTCTTGTAGTTTTGTAGGCTGAGAAATCCCAGCTAAAGTAATAGCAGATTTGTTGAGGACCCTCTTTCTAATTTGCAGCCAGAGGATGATTGCTAGATCTCATACAACAGAGAGAGAAGGATAATTTATCTAGTCTTTATTCTTATATGAACAGTAATTATATAATGTGTGTCTATTTTCATGACCCCATTACCTCTCAAGAACCACTGTCAAATATCATCACATTGGGGATTATAGGTTTAATATGTAAATTTTGGGGAACACAAGTATTTAATTCAAAGCACTGATATTGGAATTTATACTGAGTCTATAATAGACCCATCAATGGATTGATGATATATTTTATATAATCCATGCTCTAAGCCAAGTCTTAATCTCAGTGACTGGGAACAAAACAGATTTGACTTTGAAGTCTAGAGAATCTGGTTATAACACTTTTGTTTAGACAATGGCTTCTACAATTGCCTGCAAAGTGTTCTCAGTACAGGAAAGATTAGTGCATTGAAATCTGCCAATTCTTTGACATTGTGCTCATCATATGGCAGCAACTGTGTCTTCTCAAGATCATCAGTCAGTCTTGATAGAATAATATCACAACTTTTGATTTAGTTTCTGGAATTCTGGCATGAGGTACTCCATAATTGTCAGATTTATAATAAAACATAGGTTTAAGGGGCTGGGGAGAAGTCTCAGTGAGTAAAGTGCTTACCATGTAAGCATTAAGAACTGAGGCTGAATACCAAGCACCATACAAAAAAAAGCCAGGTTCAGTGTTGGCTGACTATAAGCCCTGTGCTAGGTGAGGGGGACAGGGGATGGAGACAGGTTATTCCTAAGGACTTAATGGCCAGCCAGTTTAGCAGGAACAGTAAGCCCCAGGTTCAGTGTGAGACCCTGTCTCAAATTATGCAGTGGAAATCCATAGAGGAGGACACTTGGTGTCCACATCTGTCTTCTCCACAAGCATGCATGGGCAAGCACAAAATGGAATGTACCCGCCTCTCTCTCTCTCTCTCTCTCTCTCTCTCTCTCTCTCTCTCTCTCTCACACACACACACACACACACACACACACACACACAATTGGGTTTAGCAGAATCATAAATGTGTCTCCTAGCATTCCTAAGAGGTAGAAACCCCATACCAGCAAATCTAGAATTATGGAAACAATAAGCATAAATCATGAGTATGTTATTAGAAGTGACATATGGATGAGACACTCCTTATGAACTCGAAACCCCACCTTCTCTGGTCTATGTGTCAGGGACAGACATAAAACAGCACTTATTTCATGCAGAAGTTAAATCCAAAGAGACTGAGCAACTTCCTAAAACTA